>JAUMHA010072201.1:0-18803 GCA_032359765.1 Saxidomus gigantea
TTCACAGGTTTCACAATTATTACATTCTAAGTTTTATTATGGTAAGTCTGATACCTTTTTGTCTCAATCCCATTGACCCCTATGACAGGGCACATATATAAAGGGGATTACTCAAACCCTAGGGCCTTCAATCTACCTGTTTTCTCAAGGTTTTGTGTGGAAAATTGTTACTGTGGTGAAATATATATCATTCTAAATTATTGTATGGAGTATAGTACATGTATAAAGAAGAATTTCACAGCTCCAGCTCGTTTATAGGTTTAATTGACGAGTCCCATACTCAAAAATAGTATTGTTAGTATATAATTGATCATATCAATTAATGTTCTGAAGTGTCTTCTGTCAATTTCAGATGTATGTATGCAAAGCAGTGGCATGCAGGGTAACTCAGACTTTCTGAATAGTCGCTACTACCATCAGGATGGAGAAGCGAAAGGAAGAAAATACACACAACATCGTCATGACAACACAACTTTCATATTTCCAAAGACAGCAGACTGTTCTTTTTGTGGAAAACAGTTTGGCAGCAAGAAAGATTTGAATCGGCATTTGATGATACACACTGGAGAGAAACCTCATAAATGTGACATTTGCTTCAAGAACTTCAGGCTGCCACACCATCTCAGATTACATAAACATAATGTACATTCTGTATTCAATTTTTGAGTGCACCAGTATAGTTACAGTGGGTTGAAAAAAAACAACGATAGATGAACATTCAGCCTCTTAGCTGTTACTGAAAATTGACAGCTTTATTCAGCAAAAAGGTAGTTGTCCAAAAAACTACAGTTTACAAATACACTACCTGTTTTAAGCGGCAAAGTGTCTTTTATAGGCCACATTTATCATGTGACAGGCCACTTTTAGAAAGGTTTATTCATTTTTAGTATACATGTATTATGATTTTAAATGTTTCATTCTATGATACAAATTTGTAAACTCCATAATATGGAATGCCACAGCTGCCTTATGTTAGTTGTCTTGTTAACTGAGTGTCATTTCTTGTTAAAATAGTTTTCTATCTTCAAGTAGTTGTGATGTCTTGTTAATGAACTGTTATATTGTTGTGCAATCTTGTCAACACATTGTGTTATTATGTCTGTTTCACATAATATCTTTATATAATATTTCATGTAATATATTTTGCTACCATGTATTAATAAAATCTTATCATGTCATCAGCAGAAAAAGATATTATGTGAAATAGACATAGTAACATGACACATTGCCAAGACAGCGCAACACTCAAGATATCACAACTATTTCACAGGATAGAAAACAATTTAACAAGACATGGCATTCAGTTAACAAGACAACTTTTAATGTGTAAACATAAAACTGCTACAGCATTCAATACATAAAGTATAGACAGAAGAATCATATTTACCATCTTTCCACAAAGTGGAGTGATAACAAAGTGATCTGTCCTTTCTGTCGGGGATGGATAAATGCCTGTTTGGCACCAGGTCAAATAAAAAGATTCACTGGAAAACACTCAAAAGATATTTTATTATCCTGAAAAATTTTGATGGATTATGCAAAATATATACATGTATGTCCTGAACAGAACATTAGACAAGACCAACATAGAAATATTAACATGATTTGTCTGTTAAAATTGTGACTGTTCCTCGCTATGACTTTCGGTATTGAAATATCATTATGAAAATGTTCTTAGGATTTGTATCCAGTTATATTTCATTTTTAGTGTTGTGCATAACTCGGCTCAGTTGATGAAATAAAACGAATAAAGCATTCATTCTTTGTAGTTGTATGCATGTCCAATTTGGATTGTCATGGATATATTAAAAATGAGAGGTAATAATTTAAATTGATCGTGAAGTGGGATATGAGAAAGAAAAACAATGAATTGATTAGTTTTCTGAACAGAAAGGGGTCAGTTACATAAGTAGAGGATTCAAGTATAGCACATTTTAATAAGGTTTATTTTATGCTTTGCAGATACCATACAGGTTGAACAGCTTACACCTTACGTTAGTAGAGAGTTCAGAGTCTCACCTGCTGCCAACAGTGTTTCAAAGCGTATTCATCAATGCTCCTATTGTAACCGAGGCTTTAATAAAAAGTATGACCTGCAACGTCATTTGATGATTCATACCGGAGTAAAGCCACATAAGTGTGACGTCTGTGGAAGAGATTTTAGACTTCTGCAGCACCTGCAAAGACACAGATTCATTGTACACAATGTTATAAATTGAAAAAAATACTTGTGAAAAACTCTGAAATACTTTTGACAAAACCTCACATCAGTCTTTCATGTCTGAAATACACCACCAAAGCCATACTTGCCGTTACTTGCGTTGTTGGCAGTAGAAAGTTGAAATACCACTTGTGAAGACAACATGTTTGTGTTTTAAAAATGTTTACGACAAACTTTGTAAATAAATAAACGTTGATCAAAAATATTTATTCTGCATACACCTTGTTGCTGAAATGATTTAATGTAGTACATTGACAGGAAAGCACCCCACCCCCTGTCATTTGAAGTACAGACAACCCATTACTGATTTGTTACATTAGCTGTATTATCACAAGATTAACTAACAGCTCTACATATCATTATTCACTAGAATATTGTCAATCCTACATTTATGATTACGATGCATGATGTCTTTGTCTGTTTATACTTTTTGTTCGGTAAAGAGTTGCTAAAATTACCATTTGTAGAGGCTTCACGATGAGAATAGTTCTTCGTTTTGAAATATAAACTGACTTTGATATTTGTATCCAATGAGGTTTGAAAAATGTTGCATAGATGGTTTATGATGTGTACAAATGTATGCTTCCGTGCTTTGGCTTTGTGTCATTATGGTTTTAATTAAAATATATAAACTTTAAAGAATGAAAAAGTATTTTATACAGTATTAAGACATTATTTGGTGCATGACATTTTTTTGTACATGCTGCTTCGTTTATTGTTAAGGGCCGTAAGGCTGGCTACTAATTTCATATAAACTGCATTTTTTCTTTGACATGATTAAAGATAGCATAAAGAAGTTATATCAAGGTCTCCTTTAACTCATTATGGAAAATGTAAAAATATCACTATTAAGGCCACCTTAATACGTTGGATGTCGCGGCCACATTTAATACTATAGTCTGTATCGAGCATATTTCTGAGAAGTAATACAATGAATATTGCAACAAGATCTAAGCTGAATGGGTCTGATGAGACCAGTTTTGAAATAACCGATGTCCAATGCTTCATTGGAGCTTATTTACATGCAGTCATAATCTGTATCTACACAATCTCAAACAATGTTGATTATGGACCAGTTCGGAACAATGTGTCCAGTGCGTTTTTGTTATTAAACAATGCTTTGTTTGACATTGTTTACACTTAATAAGCCACACATCTTGAACAGCCATTAGTAACCATACTTCCATGTGTGTGTGTCCAAAAGATCATTTGTGCATTCTGTTATGTGAAAAATGAGGCAATTGGGTCTAACATTTAAGGCTGCCGATCTATAATAAAGATACGGTATCATTTCCATGTTTTTCGTGTATTCATCAACTCCATAGATATTTAAACAGAATGTGTGTGCAGCTAGATAAGATTTTGTTGTAAGTGACTGGAACAGTACGTCTAGAATTGTATTCCTTTGATCTATACAAATGTATATACTTCATTTAGCATAAACTAAGACTTGCACCTCCATTCTTTTGTCATTCCTAATTGTGAATCTAGAGATGTTTTAAATACCATTACGATCTCAGTCAAGTCCAATTTCCAACAAAGTGGTATAAAGGTATGTGCCATTTACTTATCCAAAAATGGTGAAATAGAAATTGTTGTTACCATCATGTTAACACTTTGTCACCTTCATTTCCATCACTTATCCCTCTTATAATAAGACATAATGTGTATTTTTGTAAAATCTAGCCAGGTTTACAATGGAAGAATAAAGAATAAAAAACACTTCACAGAATAAATGTCGTGTTTTAATAATTACATAGTCAAAATTATTTAGAAATACTTAACAGATTTAATGTGAGGTTACAGAAATTTGAAATATTTTGGGTTTCAAGTATTTTTTCCATGTTCATGTTTATTGATATGATTAAGAAAGTAACAGAAGAATGAAATGGCAAAGAATCCAGTCTTAGTATGATAGAACTGAATAAGAAATAAGAAGGTCACTGAAATGTGTTTGTTGAAACTGACTCATAATTAATAATAATGTTTTAGGTATTAATGTGTAGCCATACAGTTGCTATATGAGCAGCATTAGGCATTCTATACATCAAATTTAATGTAAGTTTGTTACATTGCAGGTATGACAAGTCAAAGAGAACAGAGTGCGTCATACCATGGTCAGCAAAACCTACCAATGGAATATTGGAACAACCCAGATTTAGCAAATATCCGGAGCAGCGCCCATGTGTGTCCATACTGCAGCAGAATATTTGGGGCTAAGACAGACCTTGCCAGACATATTTTGATCCATACTGGAGTAAAGCCGCATAAATGTAGTATTTGTGGGAAAGACTTCCGACTGTCTCATCATCTAAAGAAACATAAATTTATTGTTCATAAAACTATAGACTAAAATTTAGAAGTTTCCACCCAGTTGTCAGGGTAATGTAATGTTGTTTTTGCAGTGACTTTAACTTTCATTAATTATTTGAGCGTATATAACTGGTAGTCCAATTTGCTTGATTGTTTTTCAAGTCTGAAAGGAACAGACAGTATACGTAGAATCTGATTTGATGTTGTTCACTGGCTTTAAGGAGGCAGAGATGCCTAATGTTTGCAATAGAATTTTAAATTATTTTTTAAATCTGTGTATATGACTGACTAAAATATTGTGTAGTGTTGATGTTTTACAGAAAGCCTATCTAAGTGTTTTCTAGTGAGTGTTTCTACTGTATGTATATCGTATTAATTCTCTTCTTCCTGTACCATAAGATAAGCATGGTAAGGGACACAGCAGTGTTAACAACGTCTTATAATGATTATTATGTAGCTGTTTTATTCAAAATATTTTAGAAATTATAGTTCTGGTAGAAAGATGTGTTTCCACTATTAAAATACTTTTGTCTTTGATATTAAAGGGACATACCTTATAATTGATGCCAAACTAAATAACCTCCAAAACATAAATAATAGAATTTTTGGAAGTATTATAACTTAACCTAAAAGTTTCAGCTATGCATTCCAGTCATTATCGATAAAATCAGCGGTTTAAGATATGCTGCATTACCTTAAACCATTCAGTAATCTATGAAGAGTTGTTGTTGTACAATAAAAGAGTGGATGCGATTTATTACAGAAGACCTCTATATTGATTAATTGTGGTAAAATTAGGCATCTTTAGCCATAGGTTCTTCTTTGAACATAATCTATGTTTCCAGAATATAATCAGCTAGATGTAGGATATGTCCCTTTAACAGGTTAACCAGTAAAGATGACACGTTAAACATGTACATTAGCATGTAGTAATTCAGATATTATTCTAAACGAAACTTCTGGTGGTGCACCTGCCCTTTTCCTACATCTGTAATTACCAACCCTTCCAATATCTTCCAGCTTATTTTTAGCTATCTATGCATGATGGCTATCATATCTTAAATTTATGAATACATTCATTTGGGAAGATACATCTGTCATTACATGAATTTTAAAACGATTGAGTGGTACAAATTTCGTAGGGAAGAAGAGTTTCCCAAGGAAGAGCGTGAAGACAATAAACCATGGTTTGAAAGTTAAATTGAAATTCTCTGCCATATGATTTGTACCACTCTATCAATTTGAAATTCATGTAACGCCGCAAGTATCGACACAGTGTCTTCATAAATGCAAGACATGCTAGCTTTCGTGCAATGATAGCTAAAAATAAGCTGGAAGATATTGGAAGGGTTAGTAATTAAATAAAGAAGGAAAACAACAGGTGGTGCGTTACAAGTTTCGTTTAGTATATTTTTTATATTAACAGGTAAATAGATTAAATGTGGACGATGCCATCATTTCTTTTGCTAAATACCTGAAGATAGATTATTTTATTTTTCAAATTTTAAGGGTAACACAATAAGGTACGCATTAGCAGTTAGTTACATAATGATACTAATAATTAATTAATTAACTAAATAAGAAATATGTAATTAGATTCAACTTTTAAAGACTTTAAAAGTTCAATTTATGTCTTTCGTTGTAGACCGTAAGTCACATTATCCAAAGTCTTCTAAAGGACAAATTATAAGCAATGCAGATACTATTTTACATAGATACTATTTCGTTAACCAGTAAGTATGAAATTTTGGGGTGAATGTGAAATTGTTTTTAACATGTACATGTTTGGAAGAAGAAAATGAACAATGAATGTTTTTTTGACAACAGGAGTTTAAATATAGCAAGGCAAACATTACGCAACATAATTGACAGTGCAAATCTGACCTAGTTGACCTGTTTGCTTGTAAAAGCTTAGTAATTGATAGAGTTCTTGGTATTATCAGTGCTGTTGTTTTCTGTTGAGATGACTCACTTGGTGAAATTTGATAACAACCATAGTTATGTGGTGATCAAGGATCCTTAATATTTGTCTTATTGTAGAATTATACCTCATTAATATTGGCATTACGTTTTGCTTTATGTAAATCTTTTAAAAGCATGCTTACAGTCCTTTTTAGGCTTTACTTTTGTTAATTTTAGTTTAAGAGTTTTTGCCTGTACATTTGTAGTATTGTTTTACACGTTGTAGAATAAATAAAAGAAGTATTTGCGAAGACTTTGTTGTATATTGTAATTACAAAGCGGTTTCAATGAAGGTTTGCATTAGAATACTTCATACCTTATGTCAGCAGCTTCTTGGATTGATCTTGTGAAACATTTCATGAAGTACTAGAAATAGTGCATCATATTGAATTATTATTGCCACAACTCTTTTATCACATTTAAGTACATGTATCTACATTCCTGAAGCAGCCTTTAACAAACTGGGGTAACATAATTATATATTATAAGAAGATCTAGGATAATTTCTATTGTCGGCTAGGTCGCACCAATAAAGACAGAGTTAATGCCAAAAAATGATAAGGCGTACAGACTATCCATAATTGCAAGAAGAACAATACTGTAATTGTATGTCTGGCATCATGTGCTTATGATTATACAAAAAGGCTGTATTTGGGCATGCTGACGCTTGTTAATGCACATTTCATTATACATGTAAGTCATTAGTTAACCAAGATGAAATGTATATGGCAACACTATCTTCGAAAAGATCATCATGCGTCCATTTTAAACACCACGTTCTTCACCATTGTTGATCAGGTTTTAGGGTAGTTGTCTTTGTTAACTATGTCAATATACAAGTATTGGTGAGGTCAGGCAATTTATTGCAGATGTTTCTGCTGATATTTGGGCATCATTTCCTTGTCAATTATAGCACACATACATACCAATTCATGTCTTGATGTTTGAGTTGTTTATAATATAGCTTGGTATCTATGACACTGACTTAGAGCCATTGCTTTCAAGAAAAAATATTGACACAACTTTTATGTGTTTCTCTTTAGTGAGTTTTGAAATAACTTGTCTGAGATGTTCTCCTCCTTGCCTTTTCTTTTGTAATTTTCCGGGTATTTTCATTATGTCACATGTTTTATTCCAATATGTATATATAGATACTTAATGCAGGTTTCATTTCTTCTAACTATTTTCCAAAATTTATTTACAGATTTTGTGCAGGTTCAGCCATTTGCCAGAAATACATCGGCTGTCAGTCCAAGACGTTCAGGTGGGACAATCTGTCCGTTGTGTGGCAGTCAGTTAAAATCAAAACAGAATCTTCAGATACATATGCTTACGCATACAGGAGAAAAGCCGTGGTCCTGTCGTTACTGTGAGAAGAAATTCAGAAGGAAACATCATCTCGATAGTCATACCTACAGCCAACATGCACAAGAATTGAACATACCGAAATGAAACTTTAAACATCGGAAACAACAATTGGATGGCAATAAATATGTTTTACTTCTCTTTATGATTGCTTTGTGAAATGAATTTACTTTTAACTCTGTATAGTGTCTATGTTGCCTTTTTAAAATAGAAGTGCATATATATATATCAACATGATACTAGTATTGTTAAACAAACAGAAACACTTGACTTTGTGTAAAGAAAACTGCACAAGAAACACCCAGATGGATTATCCGATGCATATTAAATTGTATTCGTCAGTTTGAATTCCATATCAAATTTACACGTACAAGAACCAGTTTAACTTTAAAAATGTAAAATGTAACTATAAGTTACTTACTTTCAAATTTGAATAGTTGACGGACTGTAGTTACTGAAGTTATGTATTGAAAGATTAAATGTAAGCCGAAGATCTCAACTGAAAGAGGTATTTTTATAATGCCGATAAATCAGATCTTTTTAACAGATGACTTGAAATGTGCTTCATGTTTGCTCTGTGGCTCAGTTGGCTCCACTCTACAATAAGCAACGCAGTTCACTTCTTAAAAACTGTATAGATGGTAAATACACATAACTGCCAAAGTGTGTATTTCCCATTACATGTGTAATACCGGTCTGACTCTATATATTTCTGCATTTATGTGTAATTGGTTCAAGACATTTGGTATTTGTTTCGTTTTGTTGGTTTATAAAGGTCTATCGATGTTACTTAACATAGCAAACTAGTTGATTAGAGAAACAGCATGTCTCCGTCATGCTATTAAACGAGCATTCTAGAAGTTCAAAGGGAGAAATTTACCTGGCTGCAATATCCGGCTTATACATGTTGGATGGTACCAAAATTGAGTTCTGGATAGACGGTGCTCTAGTGGTAGTGGTAATGCCCAAGCTTCGACCAAAGCTACATCACACAAGAAATACTCCGCTCTAAATGCAGTATAGTGCAGCGAAGCAGTCCCGCTGATACTCGGTTTGAAGACATTGAATGCTAAAAACTAAAAACAAAGGGCTGACAGTAATGGCTGATATCGCCAGCAGTTAAAATTTAGATCACGTATAACTCAATCTAGGCTGAATTCAAAACAAAGCTATCTTCTTTGAGAAAGAAGAAAACTCCAGCGGTGGAATGAACATTTGGATTTTAACTATAATTATGTAAGAAATAGAAATATATTACCATAAATCAAATCAAAATTTTGATTTTAAAAAGCTTGGAAAAACACCTTTCATAATAGCTTATGAATTATAGTTTTTTGTATCCAATCGTCAGAAATATTGTCAGAATGCTTTCCTCTGTATGAGGTTTAAGTTTAAAGCTAATTCATGTGGGTAAAAAAAACGAAGTTATCGGGGGAAAATGAAAACAATCGGTCTGAAACCACAATTGATATTCAATCAATATGATGCATACTCTTTGAATCAAAACTTGGTAACGTTTGGTCAGAAACTTGGTCATCCAGTTAAAACAAACAATCATTTGAATACCTGAGATGTAAGACTTGTTAAGTTGTCTCCAGTAAAATGGATCAGAATCCATGGCTGAATAACATGTAGGTAGAGATTACTTCCTGGTAGTATGGTGTATTAAACTGTTTTACACTTTCCAATCAAAGAAATGAAATAATAAAATGCAGCTACAATTTGCAAACAACCTTTGTTTTGTTTATGATTGTTAACCAACTTGTACAGATCTTGTGTGTTTACTCTTGGTGTGACATTCCCGAGAATTGTTTTTAGAAAAATCTGACTGCCATTGTTCAATAGTGTTACAAAATTGAAATTTGAGAAATTTTAGTTTGTTGTTATAAAATTTTAGATGCTTTCTTATATATTTATGAAATGATTTAATTTTTTTGAGACCAAAATAGGTTGCAAAGCATTCGTTATAATATACTTTACATTAACCCTTGAATCATATACACATGTGAACAACATAAATTCACAAAATAGAAAGGTCTGTCATGTGAAGTAACAACTTACTACAAATCTTGCAAGCCCTTCCAGTAATGTTTAGTTGGAGATATTATGAACATTATGGAATTTTGAATTTCTGCTAACAATAAAACACTATATTGTTCATCCTCTTTAATTAACCATATAATTGTTCTTGACAATATTTTTTTCTGTATTTCAGATTACTTACCAGTGTACAGAAGACGATCATCTACTTGTTTCAGTTGTGAATTATGTGGGAAGACCTTCGGCTGCAAGACTGACTATGAACGCCATAGTCTGATTCACATGGGGATCAAACCTTTTACCTGCATACACTGTCAGAAGTCTTTTAGGAGAAAGCATCATCTGCAAGGACATTTATTATCCAAACATGCAGAGAAAATAGATACAGCTATCCGACATGCTGCAGAATGATTAGAATTGTAGTGAACATCATTTGCAATGTGTCAACACAGACCAAAATGGAAATTTCATATTGTTAACTGTGACCTTTTTAGAGATGTTTACTTTAACATTGATTTTATCAATGGTGGTGGTAAAATATACTTTGTTACCACAAAGAACTATTAACTTGTTTGAGTGTTGTATATCTGCCAAAGGCTGTGCCATAGTTTTCTTACTTTTATTTGTCTCAATAGTGATTTTGATATACTCCATTCTTTAAAGTGTAAGGTTTCATATTCCCTTGTCGCGAAGTATAAGTTGTCATTAAGGTATGTGTTTTTATATTTGCATCTCATAGAGATATGTGTTCACTGTTTGCACTTTATAAAGGTACAGTGTGTGAGTTTTCATATGAGCGACTCGTGTTTATTGAAAGCTTGCCCATTTTTACCCTAATATATCACATCCGTAAGTATCTAGATGTGACTAGTCTTGTATTATCGATGAAATGTGATACATTTAAATCAGTGTGTGCTTCATGGAATATCATCAAACTTGACCAGGAGCACCCTCGCATTAAGTTCTCTATAATTTGTTCAAATGGTTCTGGTTGACTAGACAATGTGGCCACCAGAGCTAAAAATAGATCAAAACTTTGAAAATCTTCAACAATATTACAAGGACCAGAGCTTAGATCTTTGTTGTGTGGCATCGTCTACTGTTCAAATATTCTATATTGTTCAATATTGGCCGAGTGGTCACTTGTTTTTCATAGAATTATGTTGGAGTTTAAAAAAAAATATTTCTAACATGTCTAGTGGACATCTTATAAGTGTGTTCAAATCATACCCTTAGGTTCAAAATTGGCAAAGTCCAGCCCGATACTTTATATACTTTATATAACCACAAATTAATTTATAGTGTGCAAATGTAAGTTTCGATGTTGTGATTAAAAAACGCACATCATATCGTACACATTGTGGCTGATATTAGACCACTGGTCTTGAATTGTCGAACATTTGCCCAACGTTTATTATAGGCTAGCTTTTTCGAACATCACTGTAAAAATTCCAGTTTTGAAAAAGATGCATTTTGATTTTCAGTTCTTTTTAGATGCACGCATAGTATATTACAGGACAGCTTGCGCCTGGAAGTCGTAGCCTATGAAAGCTATTGCAGAAATTTATCATTGTCAGCTAAATACTAACGCACAACAAATGCTTTTATAGTAATGTTTACTTGTATCGGCGATGAATTTCATTTTGATTATAATCAATTATATTACTTTGATATAGCAGTTCAATAAAAAGTTATATAATTTGTAAGACAGTATTTGTTATATCATGTATCAGGAAATACTACAATTACTATTTCTGCTAATAAATCCTGGAAGATTAAGTTAGTTCCCAAGTTCAGTATCATTTTCTATCTTTATCTTGTCATACTGCCTCACACCTCTCACGAGTATTATTCCGGATTTTCCTTGACGATTTAACTAAAGTATGCCATTCTTTGATCAAAATGCTATACTCCACCATGTGTCCAACTCTAACATACTTATGCACATACAAAACCCGAACTTAATAAGTGAATTCAAGAACCCATGTCTTATGTATTTTAGGTCTTTGTGACCTTAACTTTGTCTCTGACATGACTGGTCATCTTGTTCGTACATCGTCATGATATATAATCATAAGGTAAGAAATGTTACAAGTTATAACAGTCTTGATAAGTCTTAAATGCAATGTGTTTCATCATTGCAGACATAGCAAT
This sequence comes from Saxidomus gigantea, assembly GCA_032359765.1. Classification (NCBI taxonomy): domain Eukaryota; kingdom Metazoa; phylum Mollusca; class Bivalvia; order Venerida; family Veneridae; genus Saxidomus; species Saxidomus gigantea. The sequence continues at coordinate 12,056 of JAUMHA010072201.1, forward strand.
ATCAGAAAAATACAGATCGAGGAAACATCGAATTTTCAGGAAATTTTTGTGTTATAATTTAAATGACCTTGACCGTGACATTTAATTGGTCAATGTTGTATGTCATTTGATGTACACTATAAAATAAATAATATCCATGCATATGAATAAATGATACTGCCACATCTGGACATACACTTTTCATTGAATTTGTAATTAATGGCGCCCATCTTAGATGCCGTCTTGGATTTCCAGGTCCGCAGCACTTGTAAGCAATTTATGTCGGCAAGTCTATATACTACTGACCTTGACGGACATTTTGGTATATGTATACCATTCTTTGTTATATGGTTATGAACAGGAGATCCCCATTTTAGCCTCCATTGTCACCATACTATAAGGGCATTGCTCTGTCCCATAACGTCACTTACTGCAGATATATTGGGATTGCTCTGTCCTTTACGTCACTTACTGCAGATATATTGGGATTGCTCTGTCCCATATCGTCACTTACTGCAGATATATTGGGATTGCTCTGTCCCATAACGTCACTTACTGCAGATATATTGGGATTGCTCTGTCCCATATCGTCACTGCAGATATATTGGGATTGCTCTGTCCCATATCGTCATTTACTGCAGATATATTGGGATTGCTCTGTCCCATATCGTCACTTACTGCAGATATATTGGGATTGCTCTGTCCTTGAACATCACTTGCTGGCTTTGCGTATTTTGTCGGTGTCCAATAACATGGAAGACACTGACCTATTTTCTCGGATTGGTCGGCAGCATGTCAGCAAACAGTACCTTGTCCGTATTGAATTTGAAGTCACTTCCTCACGTCCTAGTGACCTTAAGTACGAAACTAACCTCATTCAAGAACTCCGCACAGTTTGATTGAGGATCCTTAAACTGTAAAGGGAAATGGTCTCGAACATGTTTGTGCATATAGTATCTCTAAACTTGATAATTGGGATGTTCGTCAATAGGTAAATAGGTACCATCTAGTCGTCTTCGATACTTAACAATTCTCGTTAAATAAAGCGAACAAGAATAGGCATATGCAACTCTAACTTGGTGTGAAAGTTGGTAATTATCATTGGATATTTCACCTTAATTTATTGCTTGATTTCAATGTAAATCATTATTAAACTTCAACTCGTAACATATTAATTTGCTCTGTTGGACAAAATCATCATGCTTCGGACAGTAGTAGGAGACACAAACACATTCTCCGATAGAACTAGTTCGTAATTTATATTACAAATATGCTTCTCACATCTGATTTATTGTATTTTCAGATTTACAAGAACAACAGATAACACACATGTATGCCTCAGAGACCTTAGATTATCAGAGACAGATGCTAACCCATGATATGTTAGGGAAATTTTCGTGTGAAATCTGTGGAAAAACATTTACCATGAAGTGTAATTTGAACCGTCATAAAGTCATTCACAAAGGGGGAAGGAGCTCAAACTGTAGTGAATGTGGGAAGCATTTTAGCAGAGAAGATTCCTTGAAGAGGCATCTCTTTACCGTTCATAATGTTTTTATGTAAAGGAATTTGTAAGAAAAATACATGTATTTGTTTAATACAGAGGAACTTGTGTATGTATGTAATGTCTTGAAGATCTCTTTTAGGTCACACAAGAAAGAGAGTTGGTGTTAATTACTTTTTAATTAAGCAGTTAACTAACTGAAGAGAATGTTTAAGGAAATCGAAATATGCATTTTACAGGAAAGTAGACATAAGGATTTCTTAAACTGTTTCATTTAAGAAAGTATTTGATGTCAGTACAAGCTTAAGAGTTTGTAGAAACGATCTTTTGTTGTTAAATGATCACATTTTTGTTAGTTGTAAAAAAAGCGAACGAAATTGATTTTGTTGTTGTCTTTTAATTTAAACCCACTTTAGTTTAAAGAACTTATTGTGAGCTGTTTGGATTGTTCAATGGTTGATGACCCCCCTCTTAGTGGTAAAGCAACACTAAAATTCTAGAAACCACATTTCTATAGCGATTTTTTCAGAAATTGGACAGAGCATATTTGCTAATTAGCTTCTCTTACATTTAACATTGATATGATATGTTAAACTTGTTTTCTTTTGTCTGTAGAAATTGTAACCAAACGTGTTTGGAGGGTGAATGGGTGAATTAAGTTATGAATATTTAGGCAACACTACACATGCTGTTTAAAGCGTTAAAATTATATGTACATGTACTTTTTTACACGCTAGAAACCACTTTTTTTTAGAAGTTATAAGCATACATTGGCACGAAATGGATTGCAACCCGTTCGCATTGGGTTAAACGTATCAAGTATGGACTGATTTAATTAAGGAAGAAGCTGTCAACTGTCCAAATAATTTGAACATTCAATAATATATTTTTATTGTTTGACATTTGAAAACAGCATCAGTATTTGATTCAATCTGAATAAGCATTTCACGTCAGCTAACACATGCTTTATGTTTTGAACTTCAATGCTGAGTCACGTGGGTGTTCTTACAGTTCTTTTATTTTTTTATTTTCATAAAATATTACTAGACGTTGGTCAGACAAAATATCTTAGTTTTATAAATCATTTAATCCTGAAAACAAAACACTCGATTTAACGGCATCGTCCATGCAGAGTTCATTTAGATATCAGTTCTTCATACTCTACATTGATTGTGAATGATAACTGTTTTGAGATGGTCGCCTCGGACTCGGGTAAACAATATAGGACAACCTTGGTTCCTATGGTACTTTTAGGACAAACTCGGATTACGCCAGAAAAGGTATTAGATTATGCTGGTTGTAGATAAATTTTGCAATTTTGTTTTTGAAGTAAACCCGAAGAATTTTAAGAAAGTCGTGAAAAAGTGAAAAGGTATTAAAATCTTGTCAGTATCTTGATATTGAAACTCGATGTAAACCTTTTTCTTTATACATGTATCTTTTAATCTACGCCAGTACCAACAAACCTGTTAAATGTATTGCCGAATTACCAAACTTAATGTACGTTTAGAGAAATCATGTCAAACATTCCATGTTCGGAATTTACAACCCTTTGAATTGAATAAAGAACAATATTTAGGCGATTCTTTGACAGCACCTGACATGATATTGCTGATTTTTCAAATGGAATATATTGAATTTCTATTCATATCTTAACATTGGTAAGTTGAAGTTTATTCGTCCAATGATTATGAAGGCAGGGGTATGGTATGTTATTGAATCATGCATGCCTATGGGTTTTTTCAAACGTTTTCGATGACTAAATATTTTTCTTCTGAGTATATAACTGGGGTTTTTCTCTCTGAAAATATTCTTCATGATTATGGCTTGAAACAATAGGCACATATTTTTGAAGACTGAGCTTCTACTGCATGTCTCAACAATCACTTACCGCATGATGTTACGAGCATCAATGTTTGCAGAAGACTTGCACTGTTTGGGCATCAGTTTTGATCTTTTATTACTTTTAACAAATTTATACACCGAATTCAAATTAATTATTTTTACAAGTGCGTATGTTTCTATGTTAATTGTTGCAAATGCATGTACTTCTACTCGTGTGTTTATTGTTACAGGTGTTTATATGTCTATGTAAATTGTTAAAAGTGTGTATATTTATATAATTTCAGGTGAGATGGAACAGTTATTGGAAACAACTAGATTTGGAGAGTGTGAAATCCCAGACTTTCACTCATATCAGCCTGTGAAGGGATCACCATACACGCTATTTCCATGCCCACTTTGTCCAAAATCATTCAATCTGAAAGGAAATTTGAAGAAGCATTACCTAATACATGCAGGAGTGCGACCTTTTGTCTGTCCACATTGTTCAAAGCCGTTCCGTCAGAAAATAACACTGAAAAAGCACATAATGACAATCCATAAAACAGTTTGGGATGAGCAATCGTGACTACATGTGTTAAATATAAGGATGTGACTTTGGTTAGATAATATTCAGTACATCGTTATTTCTAAGACAATGCTTATTGTGAGGCTCAAGTCAGATTTAGTAAATGAGGTCTTTCTTGGTCCTCTCTTCGTTGGTAATACCTATATTGTTTCTCTGATAAAAATATCTTAAAGGGAAAAGCATTTGATGAAATCTCATTGTGATGTTCCGGTTTTTAAGATTTAAATAAAAAATTGTCCGTTTATTTGGAAGGTGTATTATTCGGAAGCTCCATTGTAGATATTGCCTATTCAAAATAAATAAGTAAATAAAAAAACATAAGCAAGTTTGAAATACTTATGTGTTTATAGAAATTTTTATGGATAGAAATTGTTTTTATTTGTCACGAAAAGCTTATAATAGCGAACACGTCAGGCTGAGTTTGTAATTACATCTTGTCCTTAAATTTTGAATTGTTATAATAATTAAGTCTGTTATCTGTCTTAAGCTTTTCTCAAGGATGACTGTCCGAGCATTATTCTTGTTTTTATTAACATGTTGTAAATGTTAATCTTACTTGTAGTATAGATCTTGAATTGTTTTAAATTTTGGAAATCTACTATTTGATTGAAGCCTTGCCGAAGGCGGGGGATATTGTTTTGGCGTTGCCTGTACTTCAGCCGTCTCGCTTTTCTTCTATGCCATATCTTGGTACTGGTTTGTAAGATTTTATTTTAACTGGGTAGGAATGTATATTTTGATAGAGGACTGACACACGCCAAATGCCGTCATAATCCACCTATTTATAGAAGAGTTATGGCCTTTTGCTACTTTCTTGTCATTCCGTCCGTCATGCTTATCTTCTAGGTCATAGCTTAGTACTGGTTGGTTAGATCTTTTATACAAAATACCGCTACAATCGGCTTATTAATGGCTGAGTTATGGCTTTCTCTTATTTTGAGATAGCTGTTTTATACAGGTATGACATATTTAGTTTGTGGTTGGTCATATTTCGTTGAAACTTGGCAGGAATGTATATATCGCTATGTAAATATTGCATGCCAACTGCAGTTGCAATCCACGTATTTTTAAGAGTTATGGCCCTTTGTTTCTTTCAACTTTCCATTTTATTTGTAGGCAATTTTCCGTCCGTTGGGTGACATACCATTTTCCCCAAGTATACTAGTACATGTGTACTTTACAAACAATGAACACTGGACTTGAGGCGATGTGTGTACCCATGAGGACGCTATTATTGCTCTTCGGCATAGATTTAGAAAAGTTAATTTCGATTTAGTTGGCTACGGTAACATTTTAGAAAGGAGAGACATTTACTATCAAACTATTACGTTTGTTTATAAATTAAAATATTGCAAGCTGTAGTTTAATAGTCGAATTCAATGGTTGTTTGTGAAGTTTATAAGTGTTCTGTGTAATTTGTTTCAAATAAAAATCTAAAATTCCACGGATGGGTTTGGATACTTTTGTTGTTCCCACGTTTGCCAATATGTTTGCGACACACAGTTCCGTCACTTGACTTCCTGTCACAGTCCCTACCAGAACACATTGCTGTAATATCAGCCCGTTAAACGTCTTCATTCCCATTGCACGGATGAATACATTACAATGGGTAGAAGGATATTTTGGCTCATTTCATGAATGTTTCATTTATGATAACTGTATTCAATCTTATGAGATTCTTGATCTGACCATACAATAGATCTAAAATCTACACGTGTTCAATTGCCATGATGATTATTACATGGGAAAATGTAAAGCAGTTGTGGACATTTGTTGGTTTTGCACGTGGCTAAATTTTCATCTACAATAGATAAGTAAAACAAAGGATAACCTGAAGGAAATTATAGAAACGACAGTTTGAACACAATCATCTTGAAAATGAGTCAAAATGTATATCTAACTGATACCGTACTTTAAGTTAAGTTGAAAGTCAATCATGTATTGTTAAAATTAGGTCACGAGGCCAAAGCAAAGAAATAGATGGGACAGTGGCACAAAATTTACGAAAGGTGTCCAATTAGAACGCCTGCGTTTCAAAAGTTGTCCAATCAGAAAGCCTGCGTTTCAAATGTTGTCCAATCAGAAAACCTGCGTTTCAAAAATTGTCCAGTCAGAAAACCTGCATTTTTGCAGCGTCAGTTGAAGTGTATTTTAAAAGTTAGTCTGTAAAAACTTCACAATATGAAAATATTAAGTGGGGTGTAGCAGCTGTTATATTGATTCTTAGCATAGTTCATTTCTCTTGTGTCCACTTTGCATGCATTTTCTTTATATTTTACTTGTTTTCTTGTTTCAGATTGGCCTGCTAGAAGATACAGTAGCCATGGAAATTATACTCATATGCCAAACATGCCCACGTGCCCTGTATGTGGAAGGAAATTTACGTTCAAGCAGAATTTGAAGACACATATGAAAATTCACAGCGGAGAAAAGAAGTTTGTGTGTGACATGTGCAAAAAGGCATTCCGTATGAAACATCACCTTCAGGGGCATATGTTGAGGCATATGAATGGGGAGTAACACGTGTAAATGAAAAATTGTGTAAAGATGTTGCGTAAACTATTGACAAATGTGTGAAAATATGAGAAATGATTTTGAATGACTTTTGTATGTGAATAATGAGATAGTGTGTGGAGTAAACTAAGAAAAAAAAATATTGAGTGGTCTTTTAAAGGATGTACATACTTAATGGATCTTTGAGGTATGAAAGAATGTTGTATAACAGATACAATGTAAATGTTTAAATGTAGAGGGGGGGGGGGGGTATACAGCAACTTGTTAGCTCACCTGGCTATGCCAGGGTGAGCTTTTCTGATCGATGATTGTCCGTCGTCCGTCAACATTTTGATTCAAAT
>JAUMHA010072312.1:0-18803 GCA_032359765.1 Saxidomus gigantea
TTCGCCCTCGTGAATTATTCCGCCAGGCACATCACCTCCAGGGAATGCTTCAATTTCGATAAAGCACTCCAAACCATTGATTATTTCTTAATGATTGAAATTTATTTTTCACACTTTTACACTTTTACATTGTTATTATAATACTTAAAAGATACTCTTTTCTTTATTACGTAATTTATTTTGACACCAGTTGTAGGGGGTGTCACTTAAACCGCTGGGACGACCCAGATTACCGGTTAGACAGCTTTGAGCAACATACTGTATATTATGGTCAGATTACGGAAGTCTCTTTATGCAATAGCATTATGATGAAACTCATTGTAGTAGTAATTTATGGTAGAACGTTTTGTGGAAGTCGTAACGGATAGAAAGTATTAGAGTAGTAATCATAAATTACTAAAACTTAACAAACTAAAAATAATCAAATCCGGTATAACTTTCTACAAAGTATTTCTGTATTTTTGAAATAAAACGCTACCATATTACATATCGTTGCAAACACCTTTATGTATTCCAATATAAATTTATAGTTTTGCGGTGCCGTCAAACTTAACTCACCAACTTTTGAGATTTTCTCAAATGGCTAGGTGTAGATTTTTACTTGTGTTGTTGAATCTAGCCAACACTTCAACATTTTTTTATTTTAGTATGTCTTCTTGAGACATTTATGTTTTCACCAGAAACTGTGAACAAACAGCTTGAATATCAACACGCAATTATGATATGTTTAATTGCTATTTCAGATTTTGATGAATGCAACGACAAAAACAAGACAAGGATTCCCAATTGCTCTGGTCATGGAAATTGTAGCAATACAATTGAAGGATACACATGTGACTGTCATGAAGGCTTTGCTATAAATGCACCAGACCCTTGGAATGTATCATGTGAAGGTAAACACTATTATATATTGACATTTTGTGGCCTATTTCTTTTAAAGGTCCTCGACACTACCTACCACATTGTACTATAAATTCATGTGTGTAAGGTTTGAAAGATCTTTCCAAATATGTATAGTTTTAGTGTTCGTATAAAGATAATGAGAAAAATACAATTCTTTGACGGTTACCAAGGAAATAAATCAGCGAAGGCTGATATCTACCATTAACATTAGAAACATTAAAGTCTTAAATATGCTCCTCGTACAATTACTTGACTGGCTTGATCATGATTTTTATGGTATATTTTATTTCAGTAGGTGAAATGTGAATCTTAACCTTATTTTGTAATAAGGTCACTTAATCCGAGCATTTTATTCTTCGTCCCAGGTTATGTATTAATTTCCTGTTTAGATATTTCATTCTTCATTATTGTGTGCAAAATGTTTCGACTTAGAAATTATAATTTATTCAAAGCTCTATAATGATGTCGATATATAACTTAGATCGCCACTATACGCCAAAGGTAAATTAGATGCAGATACTTTCATTTGAAGAAATTATTGACAACTCTCTGAAAACTCAAGGGTCTGAAAATACTTGGTTCTTAATGGTGGAGGCGTTGTCCATCCGTCCGTCCGTCTGTATGTTTACATATTTGGGGATAAGATGCTCAGGTTTAGAGTAAGGGTGCCTTCGGTGGTCATTTACTCTATTTTGCTTAGAGATAAATGGTAAACGGGTGCCCGAAAAATACAAAAATATTACAAAAATACCACCTTAAGGTAGCACCGGAAGGACGCCTGTCCGTCCGTTTGAGGACTACATGGGGTGGTGAAATTTAACAAATGCTACTTTTTTCTGGAAAGGCTTGTCAGAAATTGATCTTGTTTGGATTAAATCATTTTTTTCGTCTCTAACAAAGAAAATTTAGAAACGGAATGTTTACAGAAATAAGGCCCTTAAGGGGATGTAGTGTTTTTCTAACATAATTATTCGATATATATTCGATACTGTTCGTCTAAAACTAGTAGAGGTACTAATTTAATGTAGCTTACAACAACAAAGCACTTTGTGACTGTAACTTGTAAAAGCAATTATCCTCTTGTAGATGACCCGAGGGAGGTGGAGAAATTAAAAAAATGTGTTCTGACACAGACAGACCAATACACTTTCCAGTTGTTTTTTTCAGCTACTTATTTCATTTTGCGGGGGATATAAATCACTAAATTTGCTTGTTAGCATGTTTTTGAGCAGTACTTATTTACACAGTCAAGAGTGTCTAAAGTAACCCTTCAATGGACTCTAACGTATTACATTTCATATATGAAATGTAACTAAAAGTCATTTAATATAAAATCAGCCCTATGTGTGTACATAACTTCATTGTCACATGAAATGATTAAATTACACCCAATTGTAAAAATTGGTAACAGTAATGATAAACTTGCCATCTCGCTCTCGCGAACGTGATGACATATGGAATGAGTGTTTGAGAGCGATTCAATAATATATAGGGCTTTATTCGTAGTCAAACTAAAATGAGTACGTGTAAACTAAATAATAAAATTCATACAGCATGACTAAATATAATCAAATTTTGCTCAAGGTCAACTGACAATGCTGAAATGTGTGAAATCTTAATAATTGATCAAATAATAGTTTCTAAATACAGACTGAGTTTCTTTCACAATGTCGTGGTGAGAGTAAGAAATTAAGGTCACATGTCACATAAGACAGGGATGGTCTCTTCATTTAGTACGGTTAAAACGGAAATTATCGAACTCAGTCATATAAGACATCGAGTCTCTTACTACAAAGGCAGTCTCGACTGTATATTAAATCAAACGTTTGTAACCAATAGTAATAAGGTGCTATTCCGAATACTTAAATTCCTGGCATATCACTTATGCATTAATAAAAATAGCAATGTTCATTTTTATCTTTTTTTTAACTTTTCGTATCAAATATTAACTTTTCTTTGTAGATATCAATGAATGTCATTTAGATGAATATACATGTCACCATGGTCGATGTAATAACACTATTGGCGGCTGGGAATGTATCTGTAACGAGTCTAGTTTCTATAGGGAAAAAATAAGCTCCTCAGGCTTTCTTTGTAATGGTTTGTGTCTTTTTTCTAAATTGGTTACATTCTTCAATTAAACCAGATCATAAATTTGTTAAACGAACAAAGTGGTTGCATGATTACGACAGCCACTGTATTTTGGAACAATGTGTATCGCTAATGTCGTATGTGCAGTATACTATTGCAGAACAAAGGTAAACAACGTGTGTAAATGGACAGTTCGACAATTTAGTTTATAGAACAATTACAATAAGAATTTCTACTGTAAAAGTCTTTATCTTCACGAATTGTTTATTTCGAAAGAGCACGATTTTGTAGATTATCATTGTTTGTTTGATGCATTCGCTAAGTGTACATTCACGAAAATGAGCGAAAAGATAAACTTCGCGAAAAAAAAGTAGTTTATAGTATTTAACACAATCAATTTAAGCCTAGGATTCTATCAGTGGTACTAACGGATGAATTTTACTTTACTTTTAGACATCGACGAGTGTTCAAACGACAGCTATCATTGTGGAAATGGAATGTGTAATAACACTTTTGGCAGTTGGAGTTGTACGTGTCCACCTGGTTATAGAAGAAACGAGAGTTCCTCTTCACATATTCAATGTGAAGGTTTGTACTTGTGATTCAATTTTTGGTTGTCGGTTATGATGCCGTAAAGCAAGAGAACTGTTATATATTATAGGGTCACTTGTTTTGTAATTTTGATATTTGCGACTGAATATAATTATGGTGTTTATTGGTATTAATACTTTTAACGGCGACTGCGTAAGCCGGAGCTGTTATAATATTTGCAACCATCAAAAACAGTATATACGACTCACTAAATAGTTGACTATATTCTAACACACGATGTGTTCAAATCCGACAAATAAAACAACGTTTGATTTTCCGACTGAAATACGTTATTCAACCGTTACCAATTAAATGACGTAACCAATCAAAAACGGCGTTACAACGAAAATATGTTAGAATTAGGATCGAAATTAGTTTCTAGTTTTTATCACAGAGCAATTATGTTTCAGCTTTAAATTTAGATTCATATTGTTATATGATAAGTAAAATAATCAGATGTCATATTGTTGAATAACAACGATTTTAAAAAAGCATTTAATGACCACTACATTGACTACATATACGTTTGACCACATTGGGTTACAAGGCGTTAAAGTCCAATGGTCAATTTGGATGCAAATTTACTTAAAACTCTTATATTACATAGAATTGAGTCTTACCGGCGAAATTGAATGTTATTTTTAAAAGATCATTGCAAACTATGCTTTCTAATATAAAAGTACATTCTATAAATGTTTCGCTGTATTTTTTAATAATTTGTGTTAAACTTATCTTTTATTAAGCATGAACATAGTATTTGACTACACTTTAGAAGATTAGTGTAGATCTACACAAATACATTATAGAAATAAATGAATGCGATGAATTTGAGACAAATGGGACGCTGAAGGAGCGCTGTGTTCATGGTACATGTCTCAACACAGCTGAGTCTTGGAACTGTAGTTGTCCTGCGGATCGGAAGTGGCAAAACGTCGGAAATGAATCTTTTGCAGTGTATAGATGTCAAGGTAATGTTTTCGTTACCTACGCTTACATGTGAATATTCAAACTCTATTTCAGAGCATGTACATTTTCCGTCTTAAAGCACCACCCATGACGACATGTCTTGATCGCTTATCAGAGACGGAGTCATATATTATGATATTGTAATATTACGCAGATTATAAGGTCACCTCTCCATCTCTGCCCCCCCCCCCCTCTTTCTCTCTCTCTCTCTCTCTCTCGCCCGTCGCATTCACAAACATTGAAAGACAACACAATGCTTAGTTTCTGTTTAATATTATTGGAAAAATCACCTTTTTTCTGCATGACATGGTGTTTATTGACTCCTTTATTTAGCGTGTGTTGACAAAACGTTTACTAAACGATTTTACTTTGAAGGCGACTACCAGTACATTGGAGAGGTCAGCCTTCTTTGGTTTCAAACTAACTTTACAAAACAAGACGTGCTGAACTTCTTAAATGAAACGGTAAGTCATTGACATAAGAAAATAAACAAACACTGATCAAAACGATATTACCAGTAAATTCTAAATGTAATAAAGTAAAATTTGATATTCTGTATACAGTATGTCTGTATGTAATATATTACTTAATGAAGCTTATACTCAGAAGATACTAAATACATTACATTTGTTTACTTCTTTATATAATCCTTCTAATAGTACATGTATATTGCGAGATAAAGTTACATGAATGGGCCCATTTAGCATATAAAGTACATTTAAGGAATGATCTGATTACTTGTAACTTGTTAAAATGGTATTCTCGGTTTAAACATACATGTATAAAACATACGTGTATATTTTGAAGCTACTTCGAAAGTTAATAGTTATGGAATGCGCTCTTGTTAGTCCGTTTAAATATAAGATCTTTTCGAGTTTTTGATAAATCACACATGTTAACTTCAATAAGGTTTCAATTGAAGAATCAGTGTTTTAAATAATAACTGCTATGTTCAGCTGCAAACTTAAAACATCAATATCTTTTCCAGATTAGATCGCTGTTTTTGGGGAAGGCAAACTATTCAAGTATTCAAAAGGGATCTCTTCGTATGAAAGACATTTTTTTGTTTTCTGAATACTTGAATGCAACTAATAAGTAAGTACCTAAGTTAAACACACCGAATTTCTCATACTAAATAATCGCACATTTTTTAATGAAATCGTTGAATACGATACAGTTACGGGAGCACCTTATATGTTAAATTACTTGTAGCTCTTATATGTCTTTTTCCCAGAAATTAGCCGTTATTTGTATAAATAACATTCCTAAAGTTGCTTTTTAAATCAAAAGTACATGCTGTATATATAGCGTATATTGTATTTCAATGATATTGCAATAAGTGTGATAAAGCAATTCAGTGAAGAAACGACAAAAGTTTGCGATAAACGAATATGTCATTACTGTTTCAGATAAAATAGAACAGAGATCCGTTATACTCTATCCGTATATTCATTTTTGTCTATGTATACGTATGTAAAGTCCTTCTGTGACTTAACATCGTGTCGAAGGTCAAGTGATCTAGATAGAAAATTATCTTAATCAGTTATTGTTAATGTAAGGCAAAAAAAGAATGTGTGATTTCGGTCTCCTGTCCAAAACTTTTAAGTTCGGTCGGTAAGAGTTTTTTCAAATTTCTTTTTCTTTTCTCTTTGTGCTCTGAATCACTTGATACATAACTGGTCTTTTTGCTCATTTTCTCATAAAACAGTTTGACGACGGTCCGGAGACCGGAAACACACACATTTTTGGTCTAACCTAACTGGCCGTTCATGTTTGAAGCAGTGGCATATTTCAATAAGCTATATTTTGAAGCATTCTTTATCCGACTGGCTTAGACAGTGTGTAAAAAATGACTGTTGCACACATCAATAATGCTTTGACATGTCAACAGGCACAACATTCTAACAGTAGCGAAAAACGAATCTTTTAATAAACTTCCTGTGAGTCACTCGTAGGGATGGGTATTGTCACGCGGCACTGTATTGCAGTACGTATTGCAGTATATTGAGAGTGAATAACTCTTACTCACATATACTTTGAAATATTAAAAACTTGGTTATAATACGGTAATAAAGTGCCGCTTAGAGCCACCTTGGCATAGTGGTAGCGCGTTCGCCTCATGATCGGAGGGTCCTGAGTTCGATCCCCATCAGTACCCAAGTAGCGATAGTGTCCTTAGGTAAGACACATATAATTCCATATTGCCTCTCTCTCTCTCTCTCTCTCTCTCTCTCTCTGCAAATTTAATTCCATCTGGAGTGAGTCCCGAGAGCGATAGATATAAGTTGTAAGAGCTTGCTTCGCAATTGAGATTAAATAAATTAGTATAAATTTCAATCAATTAAATCATTCATTTTCGAAATAATTATGTCTTGTCTTTCTGTAAAACAAAATGATGCTAAACAGCTGCTTTCCGTGACAAAGTCACCAATGTTTATTTGTTTACCTTTTGGGATATAGTTATTACAAGTTGTCGTCACGTCAAACGCACAACTTTACGGAAAGTTTTTATCTGTGCATCGCTTGATTTAATGATTAATAATGTATTCTAGGATTTTTTTAAATAGTTGAATTAAGTAAACATTATTTGTTTTAAAAATCTGATTACAAAATGTAGTAACTTTGACTTTCAAACAATTACTGTGATATGTTGAATTCAACACTGAGTCATCACAATGTGGATTCGGAAATATTTACACTATACGTGTGTGCTAGAAAAAGATTATTGGGAAACCCACAATAAAGCGCGAATTCGGTCGAATTTAAACATGCATTTACAAGTTTCAGCTTATAAGTGACGGAAAAAACTCCAGGTTTTACTTTACTTATAAAATACCGCGGTATGAGGTGAAACCATATCGGTACGTATCGCTTCTCAAACAAATTACAATATACCGGTTTTATCGCTCACCCCTAGTCATTCAATTCAATTCCTTCAGTGAATTGTCTACTCAGTACTAGTAAAACGGGCGATTCGGTTGTGTCAAAAATAAGTGTTACAACTGGTGCAAAATGAATAAAATCAACAATAATATGTCAGTGTAATTTCTCACATAGAAATATGGTCACCTTCATTTGCTTATGTCGGACTTATCTCTTCTGTTATTTAGTATTAATTGAATATTTTTGGATTATTTTATATTTACAATTTTTTTAAACAAAATAGTTTTAGCATGCTAACATGTATCTCTTGCAATATCCAATCGAATATCAACCTTCTCCTTCATGTTGAGAATTTACATGTACGTTTCCATATACATTCTATTTCGATTGCAGATCCGAAGAAGGAGTTATTAGAATAAACGCATCATATATATTACATCTTGGAGAGACGGTTACGCCGGATTGGGTCGAAAAGTTCCAGTTAAAGGTTTTCAACGAATCCAAACTTCATATAATTAAAGACGGGTTTACTATCACAAGCTCCTTAATACTTGATGGTACATTATTTACATTTATTATACGAATTATTCATATTCTAAGTAAAAAGATCTTCTATTTAACTCCGATGTTTTTTCTTGTATTGAATTTCAGTCTTTATATCTGTATAGCCTGTTCGACCACATGAAGTACAAGCATAAAACATCTTAACTTAATTGGTTAATACAAAAGGGTTACTAATATATAGAATGTGATCCAGAATGCCGTATTTGCTTAATCGTGTATCGGATCATACGAATGCAAAGCACGAGAATAATTCGACCGCGTCGAGAGCCACTCCGGCAACTGTATCGCATTTCTATAACGACACTTTTATTTTATACATTTGGGTTCTTTCCTACACTTACACATTTAAATTACACTGTAATGAACGAGATAATGCGTTGTACACGACATCATTTATTTTTCGTAATTGTATAAACAAGGCCTAAAGATCAAATCATAAGTAAGTTTGTTAATGTCGTAGACATGCAAGACATACGAACAAAATCTTTACAAATGATTGGTATGTGGTAATACTGAATAAGGTTATGCATGCACTTGATATCATGAAACTTTGTCCAAATGTTTGTAGACTAGATTCAGTTTAAAACTCGACAATGTTGGTCAAAATTAGGTCACCTAGTCAAATCATAGAAACAACTTGTAAACACTCTAGAAGCCATATTGTGTTCCCAGTTATCTTGTACATTGATCTGAGTGTTTTTGTAAATGCACATTATGTCAGACCTTAAAATGGTTGAGTAGGGTGGCTTTGATATTGATGATATGACCTGCTTGTCTGCTTTTTACAGTAATGAAAGTAAAAGTAATGAAAATGACTGTATGTACAATTTTGCAAGCAGACTTTTTGTCATTGGCTGACATTGATCATGACCATTTGACCATTTTTGTGCCTTTCGGATAAATGGTAATTAGGTGAGCAATTAAGGATAAATCTCATGGCCCTCTTGTTACAGAAAATTAACATGTATTAACGTTAGACGTAAAAACATGATTACAACAATTACTTACGCCACGTGTAATGTTATATTTCAGAATCTGGAAAAAATCTTTGCAAAATTCACAACAAAACAAAGTGCGATCTAGAATCCACAACTTGCATTGTGCATAATGGAAGTTACAGCTGCAAATGTAAATCTGGATTACCTGTTCGAATCAATGATCATCACTGCAAAGGTAAATAACTTGTTGTTTTTGGACTAATCTAAGTTTTTGTAATGATTCTGGTTCCTAGTTGAAGCTGCTTGTTCACAGTTTCCGGTAAAATAAAATCAAGAATAATAAAACATAAAATATATAAGTAATAGGCTAAAATAAAAAATTCAGTAAAAATCAAGGTAGCAATTTGCAAATGTCCATTGCAAATTGTGGTGTAATTGGTTCAACGGTTCCGCTTCACTATATGGTTACATTTTGATTTTCGAAAGGCGTTTTTAACGCTTTATAATTTGGTAGCGTGCTATTTAAGATATACATATATACTTTACAGGAATTTATACCGGAACCTTTTTATTTCATTTTAGTGTACATTCTTCATTGTGTTATTTTCAGAGAGCTTGTAGAACTTTACCTTGTCATCAAATTTGTCAACATTACTTGTGCGTTTCCAACCCGTCGTTTTTATAAACTTTTAATATAACTTCTCATATCACATTACACATTTACATGTACTTTATACAGTTTTTAATAGATTATGTTTTTTTTTGCGAAAAATGCAGCCTTTAATACCTTTTTATTGCAGATATTGACGAATGTAAGAAAAACGGCGTTGTGTGCGAGTCAGGAAATTGCAGCAATACAATCGGAAGCTGGGAATGCTTGTGCAACGAAACGTCTTACTATAAACGAACAAACATCTCTTATGGCAAATGTGAAGGTAGGAGACATTTTGAAACTATGTAAAAGCAATTGTTATGGCTCCCTTTGAGGAAGTTTGATATGTTTAGGTTATATTTTATACGGAAAAAGGTTTGCTAAGTTACGAGAATTCAGACAGGAAGATGATGGCAACAAAGATTTCAACACTGGTACCAATTTACAAGGTAGAGTTAGGCATGTGTAGTTTGGTTTAAGTGTTTGTGCCCCAGGACTCGCCTCGTGCTCAGGCTCGGATAAGAAACCAGGGCCTACCGTTCTTGGGACAAACACCTTTACCACTGAGCTAATGAGTCAATTTTGCAGGTTTGTTTGAGAGTCGCTTTGTTTATCAGTAGTTCTCTGTATATAAACCAAAAGGTTTGCGAGCAATACCTTGCGAATACTTACGAATAGTATCTATTAATAACGTGATAGGGATGTCTGAAATGACCGGTAAACAACCCAAATGGCTAAGGTCCGTAAGTAAAAGGTCAAGCGCTGAAAATGACTTTAATTTGATCAATACTGAAAAATTGACGGCTTAGGATCCTCAACCTGAATGCTAATTTCTTCCTGACAAGTAAGTAGCTCTTGTTGATTTTGAGGTCAGTTAGAAAGGGTCAGTGTCATTGTGACCTTATGTTGAAAAACGGTTTCCAATTAAGTACCGGAGAAATTTTGGGCACATGATATTCAGTCTGAGTTTACCAGGTGAAAACAGTTTACGATTAGTTACGAACAAAGGATCACCATACATTGTAGGCAAGCTGCTCATGACCCAGTAGATGCCGGGTGATTTATTATTGAAAATTTAACTTCTCTTCTCATGATAATTTAAATGGCTCTCGTGTTTATTGGTCATTTATAGTCCATCCTTCATATTGAGTATTCACTCCGACTGCATATGTATCGCTTCACAACTCTTTTGTTATAACTGCTGTTAAGTAAATAATGGGCGTCATTTACTTAGTACAAAGATGTAGTTTAAGTGCCTGAGTGTCTCTACTGTGGTTTGGCAAATTATTAATTTGTAACAATATCACTATATTTTAAGATTTTTCTTTTACGGCAAGTGATCAGCATTAATTTCATGGTTTTATAAAATTCAAATTTTATTTTATAGACATAAATGAATGTAATAACACAATATACGGATGTGTGTTTGGCGAATGTGAAGATGAAATTGGAGGATGGAAATGCAAATGCGATCCTGGTTACTTCCCTAAAACAATTGTTCCAAATAGAATTTACACGTGTACTGGTAAGCTCTTAAATACTTATACACACTCTTCCTTTCAACCGCTTTAACATATCAAGATATAAGTATTATATATTTTATGTAAAAAGCTTCAGGGGAAGTTTGAATTTTTGATGATGATTATAATTATGTTACCCGTAATATAACAAAATTGTTAATGCGTTTGCATTCAAAGTTATTAAAATTGTTAACATGCTCTATTCTTAGTTTAAATACACATTTTATTTTTCTATTTGATAATCTTGTCTTTATGTCATCTTTTTAGATATAGACGAATGTGCAGAAAGTGTAATTTGTGCAAATGGTGGAAGTTGTGTTAACACACCAGGAAACTGGACTTGCACATGTCCGCTTGGATTTGAAACAAAATATATTAATGAGTCGTGTATTGACTGTGAAGGTGAGATCCCTTTCTTTCATTAAGTGTTACATAAGTACGTTAATTCACAGAACACTTCGGTGCTGGACTTCAACGGCGACAGTTACCTTGATTTGATCAATTTTAAAACATCTGTGTATTTTGTAAATGTATTTTTTGTACGGACGTGGTTTGTGTTCTGTGATTAATGCTGCCGGGTTAACTGAAATTGTATAGTTGGTTTTGCTCCTTTAAGACATTAACTAATGAAAGAAATGTTAATGTTTAATGTCAACATTGCATCGTAGTTGCTCATATTGCTAACTCCTGATTTAATTACATGTTGATTCGCCAATACTATTTTTCTTTGTATCCCGTCCTTTTACCAAATTGTACCAAATATATATTCCGTGAAATCATCTGTCTTTTAGTTAATTTTTGTGCATATTTATAATGGTCTTGATTTCTTGCATACGTTTACATTTGCTTTACAAATTAGTACATTATTAATGTATGATATATTATTAGGTAGCCTAATAACACCAGATTCACAATCGTGACAGTAACAACCTAAAAACTAGATATCATGTTTAGTAGTCGATTCATTTAAGCTTACAGCTAAAACATATAACAAGCAGTCATCGGATAAATTTTAAAATCATTGTTTCTGCTAGAATTCGATTACATATTGCCAACTTTAAATGTTTACTGTTTTTTATATAGCATACAATTACATTCGATCTTTCATACAGAGTACACCGCTTAAACGTTTAAATCATATTTTTAGACATAAATGAATGTGAGAAAAGAGAAATATATTCTTGTGAAGGTGACAACAATTCATCTTTTTGCACAAATTCCATCGGTACCTGGACGTGCAACTGTACTGAAGGCTACAGACAAAGAAACGTTTCGTACACTGCTCGAATTTGTGAAGGTATTTTAAGCTAACCATGGTAGTGTATAAGGTGCATATATTCATTAATCACGAGATGAGTAAATTAAGTACGTGGTGGGTACCTCAACAGCGACACATGAAGTTTAATTTTTTATCACAAGCGACATCAAATTTAGTACGGAAATATTGTTTTAAACTGTGAATTTGTTCTTTATCAATACCCCCCTAGTACAAAGCTAATGTAATATGTAAGTTGATATTTTAGTTGACAATTTGCTATCCTTCATGCTTTTAACTCATTCTACTTTAAGGAAAGTCGTATGTTTTATTTAAAGTAGAATAAGTTAAAAGCATGAAGGATAGCAAATTGTCAACTAAAATATCAACTTAAATATTACGTTAGCTTTGTACTAGGGGGATAATGATAAAGAACAAATTCACAGTTCAAAATGATATTTCCGTATTTGATTTTTCCTCTACGGTCAAATATCATTCATAATTTATTTAGATATTTTAACGGCTATAATGCGAAAGAAAGACATACGTCAACATTGTTTTAGGGTGAATAGAACATGGTTCTATCCATATCCTTTCAGTGAATTTATTTTACTATATCAGTAAATTCGAAAAGATCCTAGAACTTTAAATAAACATGAATTATTCAAAATGGAAAATGAATCCACCAGATTCTTTACTCATAACATTAAATACCATAAAGATTATTTCATTACATGAATCTTATCGTTTTTTCATTTTCTTTTAGACTTTAACGAATGTGAGCATGGAGCGATTTGCTCAAATGGTGGGAACTGTGTTAACACAGCAGGAAACTGGACTTGCGAGTGCCTATTTGGACTTGAAACAAGATATATAAATAAGACGTTTATTGACTGTGACGGTGGGTGCCTTTTGTTTTAAACAGTATTCCATCAATACGGTAAAGAAACACATATTTATGAAGTCATGACGGCGTGCACGCCAAACCGTTGTTTATTGCAAATTTACAATATTCGATTTCCTTCTGTTTGAACTGACTAACGGAATTAGTCATGTTAGAAATAATTTCTAGACTAATGATCTACAATTAGGAATCAGCAAACAAGTGTTGAGATCATTGTTTGTGCGACTATTCTATTAAATACTTACGGCTTAAATACAAATATTCTTACATTGTTTACAAACGACCGTTTTTACTGAGAAAAGATTTTTTTCATGATATTTTTCAGACATAAATGAATGTGAGAAAACAGGAATATATTCTTGTGGAGGTGAAAACCATTCATCGTTTTGCACAAATTCCTTTGGAAGCTGGACATGCAACTGTACTGAAGGCTACAGACAAAAAAATGTTTCAGACACTGCCCGAATTTGTGAAGGTATTTAGGGTAACCGTTGTAGTGTAGATAAACATTATTTAGGAGATGATGGATTTCAGTATGAGCTGCAAATTTGAATTACAATTATAAAATTAATGTTAAGCCTACTTTATATTTAACCCAATATTTAATACTTACGACCTTTTAATTAATTCTGCTTTACGTGAAGTCGGCCGATATATATAGAACTTTCTTTTATATATGTGAGAAGCTTTTTTAATAGCCTAGTTTGAGTGCAAGACCAATATTTCGATTCACGTCGTGTCAGCATTTCCGTGCTTTTTATAAGCTCAATATATTTTGTCACCTTTAATGTATATTATGTATTGAGGAAAGGACATCTGTTTCTAGTAACTGATGCAGTGTTATTCGCGAAAATTATTCATGAAAATCATTGGATAAATGCGGATTTACTTCATACCTAATAAGGAACTTGCTTATTTATTCTGTTGTCAAATGTTACTCACTGTTTTGTAGATATTGATGAATGTAAAGCTCACACTGCATTTTGCGAAAACGGAATGTGCGTAAACACAGATGGCAGTTGGTATTGCAAATGCCCTCAAGGCTTTACAAATTCATCTGCTGAAAGTACCGGCAGCGATATTGTATGTACAGGTATGTCATGTAGAAATCACTCATGTAGGCAATCTATACAATATTTTCTATCTTTATACTAATTGATATCTGGCATAATGATTGACTCAAAATCATTACATGTATACCCTTTTCAAAAATGTTTTAGCGTCAAATAGTTATTCTAACACGACCAGCAAATAACCTACATCAATGTAGAACAAATTCTATTTGGTTATTCTGCAATAAACCGACCTTGAACGACGCCGACGATGCTTGTTTTTGTTGTTCAATTTATCCGACGCATAGAAGTGTTTACATGGCATACTGTGGATGACTTGGTTGTCCTGACCAGAGGTAAATTGGGGGATCAAATGGATTACACAAGTGTAGTTGATTTATTTTATGATGCCATAAGCACTGACTGTTTATTGCTATGTTGTTGTTGTTGTTGTTTGTTTACACAGTGACTCCTTCGGCCTTCGTGATATATTCTTACGCGTAAGAACTCCAAATTCAGGGCTTCTACGATTACCCAATAATTGATACATATCATTTCTTAATTATACCCCCGTTTTACGTAGTAACGTGGGACTTAATTGGAATCATGCATGTTGTCCCGTCCGCCTGTGAGTAAAGTTTTGCCTGTGATGCTTGTTTCGATACTTAAAAAGTACTTTAAAACATTGCGTAAACTTCAGAATACGGGATAACGAATAAACATTTCAAAAACTGAAAATTGTACAGTACTTTATAGAGAAATCATTTAATCATATACAAATAACTAGTCGTGTTTGTACTGGATATTTAAATCATTGATTCAGGTATATTCAAAAAGTTCTGCTACAACTGCAGAGTGTATGACTTTGATCTGCAATTTCAGATATTGACGAGTGTGCAAACAAATTCAGAGGCATATCATGTTTGGAAGCTTCGGAGTGCGTTAACACAGTAGGAAGTTGGAAATGTATATGTAGTGATGGATTTACAGAAAATGTTATCAATAAAACAAGCAAAACATGTGAAGGTTAGAATACATATTTTTCGGTGATTAAAATGTTTTTGTACACTTTTTAGCATTCTCGTACGTCCAGAGCATTTCATTACATAATTTCATGTCTGAAAGGTTGGCAAACCACTGATGCATTAGGATGACTTTTTAGGTACATGTAACACTTCAATTTTGCATCTGTAAATTGTATTCAGTTCGATTGGCAATGGACCCTTTCTATGAATATAGAATATTAATCCGTTACCTTTGTTTCAGGTGAATATCAGTACGTAGCGTCAGTTAGCTTTTCGTTGTCTGGTGAGATCACAGATGTCAGTGAAGTTAAACAGGCTATCAAAAAAGAGGTTTACAACTTACAAAATATGTCAAAAGCTGTATTATACAAATGCTAGATACTTTATATTAGGCCACGTTTTAGGTAGTCACTAAATCTCATCCACCCTTACCGAATTTCAGATAAACTACAAGAATAAAATATGCAAAACTTGGCTTAAATCTTTAAAGCGTTGTTTTTCATAAAGATATGCCAGTTGTTAGTTGTAAAACTTTCGGTCATGTGTGCATGTAGTTGTCGTGATAAGCCATATAGAATAGATAAAGACCCGTCGTTCTTACCCATGCAGTAAATATGCATCATTTTTGATACATCCTATCACATGTACCTTGTTTACAAGCTATACTCCTTTTTAGATCAAGGCCATGTACTTAGAGGCTCTCGGTGATTCGATCGTTTGGATAGAAATATTAAAAATCACAGGGCTCTTCGAAACTACAAGGTAATTTTTTCTACCTGCAAATACAATTTTACAGTCAATGGAATAGCACATGTACAAGGAAAAAGATAGTAACGTTATATAAACGTAATCAATTTCGTCCCATGCTACTGTCAAACGTGTATTTATTATATATATTTGTTTTTCAAAACGTCCAAAATAAGGTTTAAAACTCAACTAAATCATCAACACAGGACGATAATTCAAAAAAATAAACCGTACTTCTATTGAATTACACTAAATTACAACGAAGCTTCTTATTTTACTTAGACGGAAGAGATCTCTCCCTAAGCACAATATCAATATCGATTACATCGTTCACACCACAACAGAAAAGACTAAAGATCAATTAGATGAGGTTGAAACAGTGTACAAACAACACCACAACTGCGACAATGAAACAGGAAAGTGCAATGACACGATCGGTAGTGGTGTTTATCTACAGTTTTCTGAAATTAAAACTAAGAACAACAGCGCAATATGTGAAACAAATAAGAATGATTGTGATCGAATAACTGCAACATGTGTCAGTACAAATGGACAACTTGTGTGCAACTGCACCACAACATACCCACAAAGGAAATCAAGGACGAGCTGTATAGGTATGTTAATACATTACATTTCTAAAGTTGTCACATTGACCTGTTTTTGTAGTTTACAGTCTTTCAACTAGATCGGTATTCCTTCCTATGTAATATGAAAATGCTTTATACAAATATATTGTACTCCAGATAAAGGGAACAAATTTAGATTATCCCAACGAAATCGTTTTAAACGGAGTTTACTGTATCTAGTAACAAGTTGCGAGAAGTAAAAGAAGTTACCTTTTTGTAATTGTGTCCAATCGCATTTATTACAATTTCATCGCCTGTTTGTACTGGAATAATGGAGAGTACGTATGTAAACATAAAAAAAATAGTTTTGACTCTGAAAACGGTTAATTTAGTATGTTGTATTCATCAAATCTTAAGGATACAGTGATACGCATGCTTATGATTTAACCGGTTGGTTTACTAAATAGGAATTATGTTTTTACATTAGATCCGTGTCACAGTTCAAAATGCCATGAAACCTCAACTTGTTCACATTGGGACAACGCTGATGGTTATATATGCGGGTAAAAATTTTGTTTAGCTTTTTCTTATCCTATTTTTCAACATTTGTTCAGTAACATCGCAGTGGTCAGACATAAAGCTAAGTGACAATTTTGAGAAATTAAGTGCCAGAAGGTTTTAATGCTGTAAGATAATAGTTAGTACATGTTTTAAAATTGAAATAATTAATCTTTCCCTTTGATTTCAATTTGTCTGTCCGTCCCTAATTAAACTTCTGTTTGCAATATGACTGTATTTTCTTCCTGTATCTTTATGAAACTTTTCAGAATGAGTGTCGTGGAAAATCTTGGTCGAGTTTGAATATGGTTTGTCTCAATTCAAATACTAGGTCACCCGGTCAAATCAAAGTAAAACATTGTGTTTGTAATAAAAGCTACAGTTTTCACAAGATTTTGTCACAATGAGTGTTCTAGGATGAGTTTGAATATGGATCACCTCGGGTAAAAGTAGGTCTCCCGTCCAATTTCCTAATACCTTTTATAGGCAATAGAGGCTTCATTTTTACTGGATTCTCGTAAATGTTCATCAAAGTATGGGTTAAGAGGCTACATTTGTCATCTTTCTGGATCTTTATGCAAAAGAGGCTGCCGTTTTTATACGATCGTCGTGAAACTTAGTCAGAAAGAGTATCCTGATAAATGTTAGATCGACAGACAATGTAGGTTATATTTGGTCAAAATCTAGTTCACAAGGTCATAGAAAAACCTTGCGTATGTAATAAAGGCCCTATTTCGGATACAATTATCATAAAAGTCGAAGTGTTTTTATCTATAAGCAATGTCACTCAGGTGAGCGATATAATTACATCATGACCCTCTGGTTTAATTTGCAGCTGTAGAAAAGGACACAAAGGAGAATATTGTACTGAAATTGACCCTGACTACAAAAGTTAGTATTTATTCATCAACTTTGTTACAATCTTGTTCATGCACTTGTTTATTGGTTCTTTACCATTCTGTTAAAGTAAAGAGTTATAATCTAAGTTTAAAATGACGTTACCAGTCAGAAACGCTACCATTAGCCACTGACCAACTCAAAGAAAATATTTTAGACCTCGTATATCGATTAACAGAAAGTAAAATTTTTGTTACATATAGTTGCTAAACAATGTCATATATATTATACAGAGCAGCAGACGACATTCATTGCTGTTGGGTGCAGCTTGGGAGGATTGGTTTTAATTCTCGCTGGTGTGATATTTGGAGTATGCAGGTGAGATTGCGTTAAGTAAAATCTGTAGGTCAAATCCGGCCAAATCCTTTGTTCATTCACTTCATGTTAAATTATGAGGAACATATACAAACATTAGTATGAGGCTTGAACAATACGAGTGTCAATATATTCTTTTATATATACTTTTATTATATATCTACTACTTTTTATCAGATATTTATTTAGTATTAGTGCAATAAAATACAAATGAAAATGGAAAATTCAACAACAACACATTAATTACAACAACGTTTTTATATCATCATATTCATATTAACGTCTCGGCGAAAGCCTTTATCAGAATAACAATATAAAGCGGACGTGACGTAACGTCGTATACATTTGAACTATAGTCACGTCAAAGTGCGGGAAA
>JAUMHA010072423.1:0-18798 GCA_032359765.1 Saxidomus gigantea
GATTAATTCAAAATAATTTTTCTTGTATGCATCCACTTACTTTCAGCCAATCAGCAATCAAACACATAGTGTAGGTCCGCATGTTCCCTAAACAAAATAACCTGCTTCCGGTTTTCACCGATTTAGGCTTCTCATACCAGTTGGTTTATTCAAATGTTAATTTGCGAAGCACAAAATGCTTTAAATTCACGGATATACATCCGAAATAGCCTTTCAACTACAAGCTTGCTGTAGATCTGATAGGTCTATTTACAAATTAACTTCTCAGACCGCACAAGCTAGCTGTATATTCTCGAATTAATGTTGATTTACCAACTACAAGCTGGTTGTATATTTACTAATTAACATCTCAGACGGCCGCGTATTTTCGTGAGTTAACATCTGAACTACCAATCACAAGCTAGCTGTATATTCTCGAATTAACATTTTATTTTACAAGGTGGCTGTATATTCGGGAATTGATATTTTACCACGATCTATATACAAGAGCCAACTTCACGGACCTGACTTTGCTTTTACAAAATGTCCACTTTTTTCTTTTTACACCAAACCTTTATTTTGCCACAGTGTCTATGTAGCCTATCTGTACGCATAAAATATCTGTGACTTAGCAATGACACACAACACCATACATTCTAAGTAGATCTAGGTCTATATCTAATTTGAAATCTAAATCAAATAATATACTCAGACGATATTTATGTATACATGCCATAAAAATGAACGATAGCTAGGAATTGAAGGTAAACAAAAAACGTTGTAATAAGTAATAATTTTGACTTTTTTGAACACGTGCTGCTGCTTATATATCCTTTTGATGACGTCATTTTTGTCCAGTCTGATGTAAATGACGCCATCGTTGATTGCTCTTTTGTCGATGTTTGATGCGTAATCTCCCAGTCGTTATACTGTTTGTCGTTCAAACACGCAAAAACATTAGACTCTTTCAGGAAATACCGTCCGTATTTTATAGTATCACCAAGAGAAATTATATAAAGGGATGAATCATTAACAACAACAAATTCCGGTGCCGCAAGTTCGAGCAAATGACACTTCCCCGAAACACATATGTTAATTAACTTTAAACAAGTTACATTAAGACATGATTTGCCAAACGGGTCATACAAAACACCGTCACCACATGCTACATTTAAGATATCCTCCGAGACTCCATTTCTCTGACCGTATAAATTTAAATATACCATCGCTCGAACGCTACGATAAGGAGGTAAGTCTTGAGGCCAACACGAAAAGGCTTGAAATGCCCAGCACTGCAGTTCACCATTTTCCTCATTACACTTTGCACAAAACTCATTCTTGTACACAGTAAACACATTGACATATTTCCATACATACACATTCTGCGGAAGTCCGTTTTCACACATGGCTCTAACCGAAGAGTTTCGTTCTTCCATCTCTCTGCAGTTTTCTATGACATCAAGTGCACATACCCTGTGTTTCCTGTACACAAGTATTACGAAACACACTCCTGAATCCTCCTCTGTGTCAGAATAACTCTCATTTTCATGCTCTCCATTGTTACACATGAGATCAAACTTCCAGAACCTTACCCTCTCAAGACTTAACCTATTACAGAAAGCACAGTACATATTTTTATACGTCACTATTTCATTTTCATTGTCATAAACTGGAACTTTTGACAAAACCTCGTTACTAGTATTCGAACTACTTTCACATTTCGATTTTATCAGAATATCATCCCAAGTTCTGGAACATTTGGTGACCATATAAACTCCGTACACGCCGTTTTTCGAAGCACGACAGTCTAAATGCAAGTCAAACATGTCAGGGAACGTCCGAACACAGGAATATTGCCACTTCTTCAATAACGAAGTAGTCTTTGATGATGAATTTACACAACAATTATTGTCATAAAAAATACACATGTCCTCACAACCTCCATCGCTACAATTCAAGCATTTCCCATTAAATCTGCACAAATCACCAAATGGAAGTTGGTTTGATGAATTACTATAGCATGTATAACCCAATACAAAACAAGTCATGATCTGCCACAACCACCGAGGTAAATGTCGAAAAGATACCATCTTTTCCATTCTGGTTTCCACGCGAGACTATTGAACGAAGTGAGCTGATGTCCAATATACCAAATTTAAAATACCCGTTAGTAAATTTGCTGCTTTGCCCGATTTAGTATCGTTACTTTGCAACTTTTAACTGCTAAGATATACAGTGAACTCTCGTTTTCATTACCACGTTATGGCTCCAAAAATGACTCTGTATAGAACTATTCAAATTTATTGAAGTCTAATTAACAAAAAACAGTGCCAGGCTAAATGGTGCTGGTGAGTTCTTTTACTCATTTTTCAAATTTGGTTAATTTTCCCCATCATAATGTTAATATTTTAAAAAATATATTCGATAAAAAAGGTATTGGAGTTAAGAGTACTTAAAGTATACAACGACGTTGTTATTTCATTGAATTGATGTTTTTTTTATTGGCTGAAAGTGACATTATGCCCATCTTACTGCACATACATGAAGTGTATTTTTGGTGAAAGTTTTATAAAAGAAATGTTCCGTTGCTGTGCATTTAAATGTGTTAAACTAATGATACTGCCGCATGGTTCATAGAAATTAAAAAAATGAACTAATGAAATAACAATTCCTTTCTTAGCAGTGATCGCCCTTGTGTTATTAGTGTTCTTACCGGTAGAGATTTCGGCAGTGGAAGAGAAGCAACTCCTGCGTGCAGTTGTTTATTTCTTAAATTAACTCTCCCAATCAAAATAGGAAAAGTAAAATTTGGAAAGTTATAATTTCGTGCTGGTAGCAGGAAGAGTTTGTTGTATTGGGTTAAAAGCTATTATTTCCTGTAACCTTTTTACACACACCTATTTCAGTTGGATTTTTACTTGAAAAAAATGTGCATAATTCCACTTTAATAAATACATATTACAGTTTGTAACCACATATATAACTTTTTGACATCGATACATCTATGTAGATACCTGTATATAGATAGGAATAACAATGACCTTCAAAATGTTTTCCTTGTTTTCATAAAATTTCAAACGTCAAAAATATTTATTTAGTAATATCAAGGGTTTTAAAATAACTACATGTAACAGGGTTCGACTGCATTTTACGGTAATATTATTGTTCAACAAACTGTTAACCGGATCTGAGTTTTGATCTTGGTGTTGACTTTAACAACGCATTTTCTCCGTTTGAATATATAACTGTTTAAATAGATTAAACTTTAAAAAAAACGGAATTTTGTCTCCATGAAGAAATACTCAACAAATGTCAAATGATCGCAGTGTGCCTGTAACTATGTATACAAACTAATTTTGATAATGAAAATAAAATGCTTGAACTGTTTCATTGAACAGAGAAATATAAAAGTCTCAAATTGCTCATCTTTAATTTCCGGCTGGAGGCAGTGTCAAGATGGAAAATCTTATAAAGTGTATTAATTGTTAAAAGCCTTTTGTGTCTTTTGAAAAAAGTAATAAAGTGAAATACGACTCGAAAATAGGCAAATTGAGAGAAGTGTCTTTAGATGAAATGAACTATTTGTTCGTCAACAGTTGAAATAACAGCGAGACATTTATCTTTAAAATGCCATAAATGTCCGAAAAATGGTAATTAGACTTAAATTTCACACACAGTATCCATGGATATATAATTATATTTGTAGGAAAATAGAATAGTTTATGTGAATGGCGTGTCTATTTCAAGATTATGTAACTCTAAAAAAATCTTATGCTTGCTATAAATCTATAAAAATCAAATGCTGTTTTTTCTGCAGCTACATTTATATTATGTAACTGTGAAATGTATCATTTTAATGTCAGTATTCATGAATAAGATGGTACGATAGATAATTCACAAGTATATATAACACTCAAATTAAATGATAGTCAGATGTTGTATCCATGAAAATAAAACGCATCATGCAGTTAATAACATGGAAAGCCATTACTGTCTTAATCATGAAGCCGTCACAGCTTGAATATAAAAGCTTCACATTGACAGTGCATGAGATGGAAATTTGACAGTATGGAACGGTTATGTTTTTATATAAAATCACTCGTTCATTCTATCGTTCGCTCCTTCCCTTATATATCGTGAAAGTACTCTAATATGGATACAGTTTCTCAATGTATGGTTTCAAAATCAAATAATTTTAAAGGTAATATTGTTATATATATTTTATAATTCGATCCCTTGTATGATATATCCCTTTATATAATGTCAAAATCAAGTACATGTATATAGAACGGTTACATCTTAATACCTGTAATGAGTCATTCCTGTATTTTATGATTCGACCCTCTCTTATATAGTGTGCAATCCTCTGATATAGATGCAGTTTCTGTTTATATAATGTCAAAATCCAGTATATAGAACGGTAAAATAGTTTTGCGATCGCCTACCGGTCTAAAAATCCGTAACCAGAATCAGATTGAGGCTGCTTGCACAGTTGATAAATCGAGAGCGAGCATTTGTCGTCTAAAGTCTTTTAACAAAGTCTATTACATCTGCCATTGTGCAGAAATCTTCAGGTTTCACATGAAAACAAATAAGTTTTTACCAGTTTCTTTTAGTCTTTGTGAAAATTAAAGTCCGCAATATAAAAATCTCAGTCATCACAACATGTTTTGTTTCAAACTAATAAGTACAACTTTTACTTTGTGAAAAATCATACGTCAAAAAATAAACTTAGCATGTAGTCAAATTCCATGAAGTTGAATTAACCAGCACTTTTTAGTCTTTTTGTAAAACAACACATGTTAAAGAACAAATGTTTCACATTTATAGGAAATAAATTAAATCGAAATATGCAAATGATATCTCGAAACTGGTGGCCCTTAAACGCTGCCGTAGTTTTTAGAGCAGAATAAATACGACAATAATGTTAGTGTTTTTGCTTTTCATTAAAATCTAAGTTCAGTCAAACTAAACTTCAGGCTTTACAACAAAACATATCTTACGTTACAAAATATTAATTTCAAATTACTAGGTTCAATTTGTATTTTGACAAAATGTAAAACGACATAATTAAATGTTTTAGTCACATCGATATTAAACAAGATGATTAATTCAGAAATTTATAATCTTTTTGTAAAAAATTATATTTCATATTCCAAATGGTAAAGGCCAAAAGTTTCGCACCAATAGGAAAAAAAAATAATTGAAATACGCAAAACTGTTATCGTAACTAGTGGCCCTTTAACGCTTCCGTAAATATGTGTATTTGGTCTGAGTCGAGTTCCTGTAGGACGACATGACGACATACAACACAACATCTCGCCAAAAAGTAAGACGACAATTGAAAAGTGGCTATGGTGCTAGAAAGAAGTCTACTTGTGTTATTTACACGGCATTTTTTTAGTATATATCGCAATTTAGATAAAGTCATTTGTCGCATTTAGTTATGTCGATCATAACTAAATGCGACAAATGACTTTATCTAAATTGCGATATATACTAAAAAAATTAAAGCTACATAGCTTTTGATGGCTCGGTGAGATTATGTACCAATGTTTTTATGAACGGGAAAACTTACATCGGCAAACGTATAAAGTATTGTTATAGCGAGATACTTCATGTCGCATATGTCGACAAAATATAATTTATGTCGAGATGATAACTACATGTGAGTATGTCGGATAAAAGTATGTGGTAAACCCATTACTATCATGTAGACAAAACGACTTGATGTTTGTCGAAAAAATATTATTTTGAAGATGTCGGAACGATTTATGTCGAAAAGACAGCTACATGTCAGTATGTCAGATAAAATTGTGTGGTAAAACTACAATTATCATGTAGACCAGACGTCTTCATTATCGCAACAAATCGTGTTATTTCACAGTATGTCGACATAAATACTCCAACATGTTCACATGATCGGGGTGTCGAATATATACTTCCATAGTCAATCTTTTATTTTATAAGTCCACCCTTTGCATAAAAACTATGGAGCTTTTAAGTGGACTCCATAATGTTTAGTTAATGTCGTCCTAGAGCGCATGTTATACGTCCACTTGTTTACATACAACTAAACATGTCGTCTAAATCATTTCCACTTGATGTCTACATTGTCTAGTAATGCGAGATGTCGGTCAACTTTTGGACAACAAAACACTGTTACTATAAAGAATATTGGAGAACATGTTTATCAAGCGATGACGACAAACAGCATGTCGGGTTACGGTTAGGGTCAAGGAACCATAGCCCATAGTTGTCTAATCTTTGACCGACATGTCGCATTACTAGACATCAACTGGGCATGATTTAGACGACTTGTTTATTTGTATGTAAACAAGTAGACGTAAAACAAGTGTATATGGACTACAAGAAGTGAACATTCCGGTGTCCACTTAAAAGCTTCCATAGAAAAAATCAGATTTTGACATGATTTAAACAAATCAGAGTCCTTTCAAATCATATAAGGGAAGTTTGGAATTACAAAATAAAGGAATGGACTTATGTTGAGGTTAATGTATAGTTTTGTCAGCAAAGTAATAGTTAAGTTCACAGCGGCTGCAGCACTGTCAGACCAAGCTTTAAAAGTGTATTATAACAAATACATGTATGGCATTTTATTTGTCGTTCTGGCAATTCAGACGCACTAACACACCAGAACGAATGGCAGAAATCAGCCACCATACAATGATATATAATAAAGTTATTAAATCTATATACAATGATAGTAATGGAAAAATATGTATATGTTTATATGTATGAGAACTTGCATTGCCGTGCTTAAGCTTATGTATGTTTGTGCTTGAAGATTTATCAAATGTCTTGACCGTATTCACTGTGTTATATGTAGGATGGCCAAAGGCAATTGTGTTTGCTATCATAAATAAACGGGTGAATCTATATAACACAGTTACCGTTATATATAGCAACGATACATATACTGCTATGACGACTTCATGATATATATAGAACAGTCATGGCTTTCCACAGCATAAACTTTGCATCGTCATGATGATTACTACATTGGTTTTGTGAGCAGATGATGCACAAATATCACAGGAACTGAAATACTTTTCGACAACTTGTACTCAGATACTCAAAAGTTTTACATTATTTCTTCGTTGCTGTTAAAGTCAATATCGATGAAATGTCGAAAAAATGTCTTTCAAGAGTTAAGAGCTGAACGGTACTGTCGGCCTTGTAGTTTAAGAGAATATTTTTCTATATTATCGGAGCTGTAATTGACACTATTTCAGACTTATTAAACTTAGTATTTAAAAACAATCAGGAATGCCAAAACAAATAGTGTATACAATTTACCTAAATTTCTCCCGAGACATATCACACATGTAAAATTACAAGAGTGTAGCAAAGGATTCGGAGTAGAGGTATTGTAACACTTTCGAGTACAGCTCCCCGGAGAACTGTATTTGGTACGTATTGTACAGGTTAAGGCGTCGACGCTCATCCTGAAGGTTGCAGGTTCGAGCCCTACTAGGGTCACGACCGTACCTCCTGATATGACACCAGTACTTGTTTTACAGGAAGCGGACTCGAGAGTGACTCGATAAGCTCAAAGCTTTCTTCACAATCGAGCTAAAATAAATTAGTATAAACTAAATCAATGGGGAGCTGTATTCGCCAGTGACCCGATGCAACATAGACGTATATTTAAGGCGTATCATTGCAACACAGAATGTATTATAGAATAATAAGTTCAGGATGCAGTACTTAGCCCTGGGATGTTTGTCTTTTTGCCCGTCCGTGTTGGGCCTACATTTTTTTCATACAAGACTGTTAAGTTGTTTTGTACTTCATATCATAAATAAATTGTTGACGGAATGAAGCACAGTCACACCTGGGTGTAAGGCTCGACAGACGAACTGGTAAGACAACATACAGGGTAGGACAACAGACACATATCGACCAGATGGACCCAAGCCTTCGATAGCTGAAGTGATCCCGGGTCCAAAACAAAGCTCGGGCGCGAGTAATCTCCTCAGGCAATGACATTGAGCTACAGAAACTTTCATCAAAACAAATTATACAAACAAAGCCATAATAGCAAGCAATCAAGAAAATAATATTACCGCCTTTGTTGCGAAGCCGCTTGCTGTTAACACTATAAGAAATGGCAAGTTTTTCTCCCGCGCGTATTGAATCGATGTAAATGCTAAAAAGCTAGGAGCCAAAGTTACTAGCGTCCTTGTTACGGTATTTCAAACATCGGTAGAATTTCTCACAGAATTCTTGCCGCTACAGAGAAACTTTGGTATTGTCATGCCTATCATCTTGAATATAAACGCATTCAACGTCGGAGGACATAGGTAATTCATGCAAAGGTTGATAAACTAGGCATATGCTTAAACCTTTATATCTTGTATCTATAGAATAAGGCTGATGTTGAAAATTTTAATTTTATAGAACATGCTCGAACAACGACCATACATTTTAACGATAAGTGTATGGGCCTATTTGTACTATGATCACGATGAAAAAATTCAGGTTTAGAGCGTCGGGTCTAGACCAAAGGGTTTGGGGGCACAATCCAGAGCTACGTGTCTTTGTGTACAGTCCCATCGCATTTTATCGATTTACGTGTTTCGGATATGAGTCAATCCTACTTCCAAGTTTGTAAACTTGCATGTGGACCTCATGCCATAATTACTAATATGTTTAAATAATGAGTTTTTAAAAGGACATTTTCTCAATTATTTAGTCTTAATTGCAAGACTACCATTGAGTGGTTCCTCTGAAGACCTCATGAAATATTTATAATATGAGATCTCTCCTTTCAAGTTTTTATTTGTATCTCACTGAGCATTATATTTCC
The DNA here is from genome assembly GCA_032359765.1 of Saxidomus gigantea. NCBI lineage: Eukaryota > Metazoa > Mollusca > Bivalvia > Venerida > Veneridae > Saxidomus > Saxidomus gigantea. The sequence goes on from JAUMHA010072423.1 coordinate 8,813, forward strand.
CGAGAGAAATTTCCAGACACAGGTTTCCTTAACTAGATGACGCATTTCTTTTTTTCAATAAGCAGGCAAAATCATAGGTTTTATTATCAAAGTGAACCTTTATCATACATGAAAAAGAATTATTTATATGAAATATGAATCCTACAGCAATCACCACAGAAACGAGAATATATTTTAAAGAAAGGACACATGTATTGAAGTACGTCTTCATTTTGCAAAAACATTTGACAAATACAGTACAAAACTATAAAATATGAAAAATATGAAACATATGACCCCTTAGGTTCTTTAAAGAGGCACTCCCTACATCAAGCAGACTATATTCTTTGAAATTGTATTTATTTATCATTTTACGTTCATTGAGCACATTGTTTATGTTTCGAGAATATAATCTGCTAGATGTAGGGAGTGCCTCTTTAATATCACGTGCTAGGCAAACTATTTATGTTGTTTAGGTATTGAAACCTTTCTTGTGTATAAAAAGTACATCAGCCACTATCAAGGAGTTATATCATACTAGTTCTAACCAGAATTCTGAAAACATGAGTATTTTTGATCTTACCCGATTTAATTCATTACGTTTAGTTACATAACCATCAGTTTTTTAAAGACTCTAATTTCAAGCACTTCCAAAAATATTTTGGCGCCAGGTGCCAGGATTCTATGCATAAATGATTCACAAATCGATTCATTTCTTATGTTCAAAACATTTTGTCTGGTATGTTTTAATAACAACGCGATTATTTTTTCGAGAGAACTTAATCTTCAATGATCTCAAATGGATTCTGCGTCTTCACTGGAGTGATTCAACTCATATTAATATTTGAATAGCCAGAACTTTTGTTCAGTTGAACAGACTCATAACTGAATAAATATTCATATTTATTATATACATCAACCTCAATGTCGAGCCACAGTGTTCAGTTAAACATTCCATCTAGTATCACGTTATTCGGTTTATATATTTGACAATCTCAATGGCGACCTGCAATGTTCAGCTTGACACTCGTTTATAAAATGAGACAATCTCATTGGCTGGCTGCAATGCTCAGTGGAACATTGGTCGAAACATTCGGCTCATACGCTAGACAATCTTGGTCTCGTCTTGCAATACTCAGTTGAACATTCAAGCTTAAATCGATAACGGAATATTCGATCAAGCTCGAAATTTGGTTCATACATGAGACAATCTCAAAGTCGGACTGAAACGTCAAGTTAAACATTTGATCTAGCTTGACATTGGGCCCTCAATGGCGAGCTGCAATCAGATCTAGCTCGGCATTCGTTTATATATGGAAGCATATATGGTACACCACGATGATGTGATCATGTTTGAGTATTTATGTCGACATACTGTGAAATAACACGATTTGTTGCGATAATGAACGCGTCTGGTCTACATGATAATTTCAGTTTTACCACACTATTTTATCGGACATACTGACATGTAGCTGTCTTCTCGATATAAATAATTCCGACATCTTGAAAATAATATTTTTTCGACATGCATCAAGTCGTTTTGTCTACATGATAATAACTTATCCGACATATTCACATGTTATTATCATCTCGACATAAATTTTATATTGTCGATATACATCAACTAGTCTTTTTGACAAGAAGTACCTCGCTATAACACTATTTTGTACGTTTGCCGATGTATGTAGAACCTTTATGTCGGAAAGCCACTACAATCTCACAAGCCATCAAACTTTGCGTCGTTATAATTTTTCAGTACATGTATACATCGCAATTCAAATAAAGTTATTTTGTCGCTTTTAGTTATGTCGACATGTAGTGTAATAAGACAAGTGATTCCTTTAACATTATGGCCAGTTTTTCACTACTTGAAGTCGACCCAGACCACATAAACATATCATCAGAGTGTACCAAATACGCGTTCTTATTTATAGAATAAGCCAATCCCAATGTCGAGCTGCAATGTTCAGCTGAACATTCCTTCTATAGTTCTGCATTCGTTCATAAAATAAGTTAATATCGTTTTCGAGTTTGTTCTAGCTCGTTTTTTGTTTATAACATAGATCAATCTCAGTGTGGAGCTGCAATGTTCAGCTTAAGCATTCGATCTTGCGCGACACTCGGTTAATACGCCAAACAACCCCAATGTCGAGCTGCAATGCTGTTCAGTTGAGCATTCATTTTAGCTAGCCTTTCGTTTATATAATAAGTAAATCTCAATGTTGAGCTGTAATCTTCACGTAAACATCGATCTAGCTTGACTGTCAGTTAATACGTTTGACCGTCTGCGATTTTCACAAATGTAAACCAATGTCAGGCTAGGAGGAATGTACACCTGAACATTGCAGCTCGACATTGATAATGTCTTACTCCGTAATCGAATGTCGAGCTAGAACAAATGTTCAGTTGAACATTATAGCTCGACATTGGGACTTATTTTATTTTATAAATGAATGTCGAGCTAGAACGAATATTCAGCTGAATATCACAGCCGGCATTGCCCGGAAAAGTGCAACGAAAATGTTAGTCTGTTCAGCTAAATATTGCAGCTGATCATTAGTCTTTGGCGAAGTAAAAATGAATGTCGAATTGAAGTTAGTGGCAAGTTAAAGTTTCCAGATAGACATTGATTTTTCACTATATACGTAGAATGTTCAGCTGAGCAAAACGTCGAGCTGAATAAAAATAGTTCACCATTCGTAATACACTAAATAAATCTGAATAACCGAGCGCATTATAAACACATTCTTCGCCAAAGTGAAAGCTATTCCTAAACTAACCTCAGGCATAAACTCGCCTTTTAAGGAAATTTTAACATAAATCTACGATTAAAAAGATGCATATAAAACGCCATGTTTTAAAATCAAAGTATTTGTCCAATATGAAAGAAATACATAACAATGTGAAACAAAAAGTAAACTGGAAAAAAATGTTAAAGCAATTACCTTACGAAATGGATTAAAGTAAAATGCGTAAGGCACAGTTAATGCTTTGTAAGCATGTAAAAAATATTATTCATACTAACTTTTGTGCAGACAGAGCTTATTTTAATCCTTTCGAAATAGATGGTCAATATATTTCAATTATAACATAGCCAATGTAGATTCGTTTACCTAAATCAGTCTATAAACGTGTGTTTAAAAGTTACGATGATCACCAAGAAGTGCAAAACATGCACTGATAATGCCATTTTCCCCCGAGGCGTGTCGCTGCTCATGTTAGGTTTAGACGATGTCACAATTGAAGTCTCCATAGAGTGGTTTATGTATGTTGTTTCTGTCGTTTGCAGTGTGGTTTCTTGTTTCAGTTCAAATTCAGTGTATTGACCGTCATCAAGGCAGACGTGTACGTTAGAATCCGTGACAAAATATCTACCATCTTTAATAAGGTCGTCAAGAACAAACACAAACAAGTTTGAATCGTTCTGAATGACGAATTTTGAGGGTGAAAGCTCGACAAGACGACACTTTCCAGAAACGCATCTGTTTAGCGAAGGCAAACAAGTAATATTTAGACAAGTTTGACCAAACAGATCATAGATCACACCTTCTCCACATGTATTGTTGTAAAGTCTTTTCGAGTCCGTGCTTGTGTATCCGTTTAAGTCCAAATTTATTTTTGCTTGAACGCTTTTATAAGGCGGCAAATTTTGAGGCCAACAAGTAAAAGCCTGGAAAGCCCAGCACTGTAGTTCACCTGCCTCATAATTGCACTGCGCACAGAATTCGTTCTTGTATACGTTAAACATCCTTTCTGTTTTCCAAACATACACGTGTTGTTGCAGGCCATTTTCGCATCTATCTCTTAGTGATGAGTTTATGTTTACATTCGTGTTGCAGCCTTCGATTACATTTACTGCACACATCCTGTGCTGCCTGTACATGAGTCGGATGAAGCAATCTTTGTCAAAGGAATCTGTGTCATAGCCATTATCATTTATAGGAACCTCAATGTTGCACATAAGGTCAAATTTCCAGAACCTAATGTTTTGTAGGCTAACCATGTTGCAGAAAGCGCAGTACATATTTTTATATGTAATGACTTCACGCATAATGTCATAAACTGGAATTTTTGATAACAGATCGTCCTCTGAGCTCTCCTCACATTTTGCTTTGATATGATCATCCTTCCAGATTTCTGTGCATTTGGTGATCATGTAGACACCATACACTCCATTAAATGAGCCGCGACAGTCCAAGTGCAAATCGTACATGTCTGGGAATTTGCGGACACATGAGTATTGCCACTTCTTCAGTTCGAAGTTAGTTGATGTGGAATTCACACAACAATTATTGTCATAAAAGTGACACATATCTTCACAACCGCCTTCTTCACAATTCAAACACATTCCTTCAAATCTGCACAACTCATCGAAAGTTGTTTCATTCGTTGAAATGCCACCAGTTGTGTAAAATAAGGAAAAACAACTTAAAGCCGAAAATATCCACAGCAACATTTGTGATTTAATAAAATTGTTCATTTTGACCAGTCTTGTCTTTTATAGTATCTTGTAGAATAAGCTTGTACCATGTGGAATAACTTCAAACAGCAAAGATATTGTTATCACATGTTACATTATAATATTTCTTATTAATTTGATCTTTATACAGTTATAGGAAACGTTAGAATCAATTAATTCTTGAAAGATGCCAACTGTGTGCTTGAAACAGAAAACTAAATATCACCAAACGTTTTCTGTTTCACTGTTGAGCTTTTTGTGTTGGCAAATGCGGAGGAAATTCGTTCCAGAGCAAAAAAGAACAGTGAATGTTAGTTCATTTACGGATGCTAGTTGTTTTGTAATATCACGTTTGGCCAAAAGCTACAGTTAAATCACGCAATACTCAATTAATACACAATGAACAAACTGAGATAACCAACGCACATTTGCCATGTAGTTTAACAGAGATGAAGTTAATGAGACACGACGCATCACAAATAAGTAATGGTTGGCACAAAACACGACAGATGTATTATTGTTTTGGGACGACAATTCCAAGAACTGACGATAATTACGGCTCGGTTCAGGCAAACGGTGTAGACACAGTAATTAATCACAATCGCAGATTAGTTATGACCTACCTGCACATCGGCTGTAATTCAAGTTCTAACAACTCTGTAGTTCTAACCTGCTGGCATATAAAGCAATCCTTATTTTAATGATATTTCACAGGACTGATAAGTACCATGCGTAGTTGTGCATGGTCAACGTTTCGGAACACTACGTCAAAAGCCAAAGACACAGTGGCTTGGGATAAATGTTATTCTATGCTCTTAATGATTTTATACAAAATATTACGTTCACACAGGTATATTCTATTGATACCAGTTTATTTGCTACAATTAATGAAAATGATTCTGAATATAAATTGCGAGCATCAGTTTAATCATCTTCGATTGGTACAATTGCAGCGTTTTTAAAGTGACATTGTTAAGATATGACTATCACCACTACGTATTGCTTATTTCATTACATGTACATACAACTGTTTACAGTAACGATCTAAGATATTAACAATATTATTAAAAGATGGGAAATTAGCAATAATTCCTGAAGAAATTTTTGCCCAAACGCGACATTCCAATTCATTTCAAAGTTGGCCTATCTTTGTGTTTTGATGTAGAGTCAAGACAAAGTAAAGGGGCATGGTAATTTCATTTACTGAACACGAGGCGAATAAAAATATTTTAATACCGTGAATGTTATGATAGCTGTGACTGTAGCATTAATAGGTGAACTGTACAGTTAATATTTTCTTTAACTGCAATATTGAGTTTATCATGAACAATACAATCTAGTCTATTCACTATTCTTCTGATAATATCAGCAAGAAGATTTACAGCACCCAAACTTGCATAATTATACAAAATTATCATTTTCCAAAGTATTTTTTTTTAATTCAGAAATGGTTTTCATTCCAAATGTATGCACCTCATGGGCAAATATCTAGAGTAAATATCTGAATGTGTATAAGGGTATAAGGTGGAATTCTTAATAATGCGGCAGCCCAAATATGTCGAGTTTCAAGAACTATTCTCCTGCACAAATGTAACGGACGTGTTGAGCATACCAAACTAAAGAAAATAGTGCTTACGTCGTCAGAAGATGAAACTTCGGTTTGCTAAGTCGTTCATTTATTAGTAGATATAGTAAAGTTTTATCCGATAATTGCTTTTTATTTAAGATAAGTAAAAAACTTAACTTACATATAACATATATATTAAATACTGGCACTGTTGACGAAATAAATGTTGCGAATGAAAATGCAGCTATTATTTTGTACAGAAACGAAATTGGCCCTATGTCAATTGGTACAAGTTGTTGTATACAGGGTTTTGTATGTTACATTTTGTTGATATTTTTAGGTGCAATGGTTTTTGCCGACGTCATCATTAAATCAAAAAGCGGAAATCACACTGCGAAAGAAAAGAGCGATAAGTACGTACGAGATGATCGAAGGCTGGCCCACAACTTTAAATTGGCGCTTTGCCGCTGAGGTTCTCGGCTGGGAGGAGATGGTTCGAGACCCCAGTCGTACAAGTTGTTAGCAACAACAAACAGCACATCACTGTGTTGACATGTTTCAATGCCAATGATGAATACAAACCTCCTCTGATTATGTTCCCTAGTCAACGGTTAGTTGTATCGACATAAGGGAATATCTTGAGACAATTTAAGGCGTATCAAACAACGTGTTGTCTTTTGTAGTGTTGTTAAAATGAGTTTGTTTCGAATGGATTTCGACTTGTGGTGGCCACCTCATTACGAATGCTTCTCCGGGGTCTTTTTAGCTCGTCAAACTGAATGGCGAAGATACTTCAACATCTACAGCATATAGTTTTTCCTCCAGACACTATTTCCTCATAATTTTGCCCTATCCTCTATCACTAACCACATACTTCTCAATCAATTTTCAAATCCTGACACTTTCTATCAAACTTGTCTAAAGCACTGAATCCTGTTAATCAGATGAGCTGGGATACTTTTCTTTTGCTGTCATCAACATTGCTAGTGTTGTCAATGTTTGGAGACAAAAGGTCGGTCTGCTTTTCCGCCGTTGCAATTTCTGACTGATTAAATTTAACGTGTATCCAAGCTTCCACAGTTTTATAATCAAGCACCTGTCAATCTCGCTACTTACTGGACTGCAAAATTGCGAATTGTTTTTATGTTATCAAGGTAGTGTCATTGAAAAATTATGTATTTATTTTAAACATTTCTGAGATATAAAACGTTTAAGTTGTCTGAAATTTCCGGGTGGCTGACCCTCTATATTCAATATGTAATATGATACGACGCACATATTATGTATAGGACTGTTTCAATCAGGATTGGATATACAACAGTTGTACACAATTTAGATATACATATTATGTGTTTTTACGAAAATGCAAAGAAATAGTACTAGATAAATGGATAGCCAGAACACCATCCTGGAATATGGAGAACCTACAAAAACGACTTTTCAAGATTACAAATATATTTGAAAACTTCTCTGAGCTCGGGAATGTTCTGATCGGAACCCGAAAGTATACAGAGTGGAACATTTTGTGCTCAATATAGTGTTTCCCCTTCCATGGTGGGATCATTTATTCGATCCAGCCGCAGACGTATTTTAGAGGAAGACAGTCAGTACCAATTGATGGAAGACCAAAAGGAGTTACAGAATTTGTTGCTGGAAGTAGTGCAGATGGGCTAAGTTTATCTCAGACGACGCATATAACTGGTAAAACATTTCCTGATATGGGTACGAAATTCGTCTTCGAGAACTTCGTCGTTGATGCAAAACGTAAAGGAGCATTTGCAGTAGCAGAACAAGGAGATTTTCCACCGGGGTAATACATTTCTAAATTATAATCCGTCATTCAATACTACGGTATCAAAGGAAGCCATCACCGATGCCATGAAAGATTAAGGTCCAACTTTCTTTTATATTATATTAGAATAATAAATGTATTGACAGGCTAAAATTTGTTAGGATATTTGGTCAACGTTTACAGATGGCTACTAAAAATAAAGGCAAAGAAATACGAAAATTTACTTGCAAAGCTGGAAACGTGACAAATTTCATGTTAAGTCATCATGGACCTGCACTTATTGTTGGGTTGTCTTCCAAACTACTTCTTTCCGGACAATTACATTTTTTCCATGTGAGCAAATGTTCCATGAAAGTATGTCTTCATGACGTTTAAAAGGCTCTAGAAGACACACTGAAAGTTGTTTTACAAGCCACATAGATTCTGTATGCTGTCATGTGATATATCTCTAGTTAAACTGCTATAACCTGTTATTTGCTACATGCCAAGATACACAGTGCAACAGGCTACGCTGCATGTTTTTAGTTCTATTTTGGACGAAGGGGAGGTCATTTTTGCATATTCCATACTGAGCGGAACATGTGTTCCCGGGCAGATCTTGACAAGAGTCAGTATATACGGCGTTTAGAAGAAATAGTAGACAACGTCCAGAACCATGGCGTAAACGACTGGATATGTCTTAAGGCCCAACAAGCAGACGAGTACTGTTTCAACAAAAGAGCCAAGAGGCGTTGAATGAGGGTGATGATCAGAAGTTTTATACAAATTTAAGGCTAAGCAGCAAAACCTTCACATATATCATTGATGGGGTTGAGAGACGTACTGGGTCTTTGGGGCATACAATAACATGTTAGGAGCGATATTAGACGATAAAGAAATTTTGTGAGGCTTTTTTTCGCCAATCTGCACGGTTCAAGTGGATTATATAAACCTAGGATTTATACAACAGTAGCAAAATCTAACATGTTGACTACATACCCGTACAGTTTTGACTTTGGAGCTGATTTCGTGGTGCCAACTACGGCATACATTCTTTACAAAGTTATAGTGGCTTACGAAGAACTTGCGAAAGAAACACAATCTACATTAAATAAAAATTGTCTGTAAAAAGTAGCCAGGAGAGAACCTCTCCATCTCTACAAATGGAAAGAACAAACGTGCGCAATGTCCTTCGAGGAATCAACGATCATCTCTGGTACTGTAGATGTTGGAACTGCAGCGTATATCATAGGTGATACCGTAAAGAGACAGAAATCTTTAATGATTCTATCAGCTAAGGAACTTTATTTGTAGATATAACATGGGATCTTGAATCAGATGAAGAAATCAAAGGACAAGACAACAACAAGGCTAGCATTACACATGGCCAACAGACAGCTCAACCGTACACGTCAAATAGAAAACGTAAATCACGATAAATAATGCTCTTCGAAAAGACAGCTAGCAGAGTTCTCATCAACAACTGAAAAATACAAATGTATCACGTAGACCTAATAATACCGTAAAGCTATACATGTATACTGCTACAGGAGGAAGGGACACGATCATTTCAAAGACAATGTGTTTAGTGTTTGCGTGATTATTTATCTTGAATACAAATATTGTATTGTTCTTTACGCAACAAGAATACAGTGTTTATGCAGAACATGGTTTTAGACTTTGAAATATACCAATATGCTGTATTAGAGTTGTCTAATTATAAACTATGAACGCAAACATGTGCGTTAGATTTACAATTTTACGCGAATAGTTTGGGGCACTGTAATTTTGTGTACACCTACAAATCCAGTGGTGTAAAATGAAGTTGCAAAATCTGCAGGGAGAGTACATTCCATTTCTGGCGACACACTTGTTTATATTTTTAAAATGGAAGGTGGTGTAACGAGACAGAAAATGCCTAAATGTTACGGATTCGGCGATAAAACTTACCAAAGTGGTGTACACTGACGAAGCCACTGATTCAATGGATTGCAACAAAGTTCAGTTGTTTACTCGAAATAACATTTCGGTAAATTAACGTTGGAAATATCCGGAACCTATTTCTCACTTGTACATTCGGGAGTCTATTGTGCGACAATTATTACATGGCACTCATTTCTTCGGTTACGTTCGGTTGTGTGTTTTCGTTATTTCAGTTGATTATATATCGAACACATACGTTTCAGCACCATATAGACAGTTCCGTAGAG
>JAUMHA010072645.1:0-18795 GCA_032359765.1 Saxidomus gigantea
AATTGTTTTATTTTCATCATGTTAATGACAAAAATATGTTTATTTCAGTTCAACTTAAGGTACTTTAAGACAAAATAGGCCCTCGAACATCGAATTCAGGTTTGTAGACACGCTCAAAAATTAGTTAATTTACTTCCTGTTTTATTTGTGTACCGATTTATGTACAAAACAATTCTGTGTGAATTTATTTATCAAGGCAATGGAATTTCTGATCAAGTGACAGTAACAATTAACTGCGTTTTGAGGAGACTACATAAGTTACGTCTCGAACAACAATTTAGTTAATTTCAACTGTAAAACATCTGAAAATTATACAAGTGTTTGTTTATTATAGTGTCAGCCCTATTTAAAGGGCCAGCCATTTCTGACTTATGAGACACATTCTTTTTGAGCCAGGCACCATGGTAGGCATAAAGTAACCATTATTTAACTAGCTGACGGCTCACCAACCGGCCATATCAGTATGGACCCCTGCTGGGATTCGAACCTTCGACCTCCCGCTCCCAAGGCGGATGCCTAAACCACTAGACCAAGGGAGACGGTATAACTATAACACAGATCTCAATAAAATAATGATAAATTCCAACTTTTAATTACAAATCAGTACCTTTTATTCCTGGTTGAAAACTTATTATACGGGCGTTGAGATATTGTGTTATTTTTTGTATGGGCAATATCTCTCCTCTGCGAGATTCTAACCCAAAACGAAAATATCTCAGAATTTGCTCAAGACGTCACTTAAACATTTTGACTAGGTTGAAAATATAAGCTTTGAAACAAAAAGTAAATGAAACGTAAGTTTTGAAACAAAAGGTACGATTGACTACAAAGGTACGAGTTGACTTTTTGAACCGTACGAGTTGACCAATTCGGATACGAGATGACTAAGGTACGAGTTTACTTAGATACGAGTTGATCTGGAAGCATCAAAGATGATTATGATAAAAAGATATACCACAGAGAACCTAACATGATATTAATACGTACATTGTGTGTATAACATATAATATAACATACTCAATTGTATATGTACAGTTGTGAATTGTTAGATAATTGCTTCCGGTAAAAGAGAAATTCTCCTTTGAAAAGAGTTTAGATACATTCTAATTTATTTACGAATCACCCGAGGTGACTTACCGCGCATACCGCCAACGCCATTTGCATACGTGTTCGGGAAATCTTGACCGATTTTTGCCGTTCTCCTTTCTTAACTGATATTCTTACATTAACCCTGGTTTGTAATAATCGCTGGAAGACGATAATTGTCAAGGTCAGTCATTTTGTTTCGTTACAAGTATCCAATATGGTGGAAATCGGAATGGGTACTAACGGAATCTGCCGAGATCCTCCGATCGGGAATTGTTTGCCCTGACTATTGTCTTTAATGGCGGATGATATGTGAAGGGGGGCCTATTTAACAGTATAAATAAAACAATCTGTCTCCGAGCATACATGTGTAGAACAAATATATCAACATATAACGAAAATGATTCTGTATGATAAATGATTATTTAGAGTTTAGCATGAATTATTCAACAAGCATGAAGTGTTTTCGGCAATATACGTACATTCTTAAATGTTTGATTTTGATTGTTGAACTATTTTGTGTCGGACGATTTTCAGATGAGAATAATCAGTTTTCGGTTTAAAAATCAAGCCTCAAAACGCTGATATAAGTTGTCCTTACGGACACCTAAAAATCAGCGTTTTAAAATATGCTGCAGTACCGTTAACCAATCAATAACCTATGTAGAGTTGTTGTTGTACAATTAATGGGTCGAAGCGATTTATTACAGAAAGCCTCTATTTTGATTAATTGTGGTAAAATATCGCCATAGGTTCTACTTTGAAATTGTATTTATTTATCATTTTACGTTCATTAAACGCATAATCTATGTTTCGAGAATATAATCGGCTAGATGTAGGGAGTGTCCCTTTAATGTCTTGCAATGAAAATCACCTACACACACTCCTTATCCGATATTTAAACATATTAAAATTTATATCTTTCATCTCAAAACACCTACCCTCACTCCTTAGCATATTTTAAAACAATCAAATGTTCAATGCCAGGTGTCATATTGCAGTTTACAACTTTAAGTTATAATGTTAAAAACTCGCTTTTACTTGAGAATAAACTAATGTTCAAAATTGCAAACAAAATAAACATGAACAAACACATGCAGAAAAGAGGGGAGAAAACGGCATAAGCAAACATTTAAAGGGTATTCACTATGTATTCCATGGTTCCGCATGTGCCATTTTACAAAGAAAGATGAAGTTTCCTTCTCTAGTGAATATTCACATTCCAAGGCGTTACACTTGCACTTACCGCCCCTTGCCTCAGTGCTTCGCTTCAGTGACTACATTTAATCAAATCCCGTCTCAAAATGGTAACGGCCGGTAAGATAATGTTTCTATTAGTTTTAAGAAGTTTTATTCTTTAAAAGTTTAGCATAGTTTTTTCTTTTTTCCTAATAAATACCGTAACATGTACAACTTGTATCTAATACTACTCATAGGGCAAAAAAGATCTCACTCTGATGAAAGTAGTAATATAGATGACATTGATGAAGAAGCTCTCCTCGTTTCGGATGAAGAAAGAGATGTAACAGACGAACTAAATATGTCAGACGAAGAGGACGATAAAACACCTGAAGAAGGTAAAGAAAAACCAATATCCTATTTTTAGATGCTGTTTTTGAAAACAGTGTTCTTATAAATAATACAGTAAACTACGTGTATAACGACTCCGGATATAGCGAAATTCCGAATATAAGGTTCAAATTTTCTGGGCGTTTTTCCCCATTCTTTATCTAGTATGAAAATACTATAGGGATATAACATACTTGGGATATAAGGACCTAATTTAATCGGACCAAAGTAGTTCGATATATACGATGTTAACTGTGTATTGTTGTAGAGAATTTAAAGACTTACAATAAAGTACTTTGATTTAAAGAAGTTTAATTTTGTAACAAGAATGAAACTCCTCTGTGAAATTTATCTTCCATCGACTTATACATAATGTATTATAATGTTATATTTTTACTTCTGCAGAAGTATTGATTTGGCTGGTAAATAAAGTGAAATTCACACTTTTGTATAGGTACAACCGGGCAAACTGAAAGAGGCTTGAATCTCCGGGATTATCAGAAGGAGTTGACTGAAATCGCGCTTCGTGGGGAAAATACAATCATATATGCTGCTAAAGGGGCGGGAAAAACACGAATAGCATTTTACGTTGTGAAGAAACATCTTGAAAGTAATCAATTAGGTAAAAGAATGAATACGTTTGAGAAAAGAACGGTAATAGAGTAGTCATTGTGCAAGTTGACAATGACTAAATGCCTTTACTATTAGTGTGTGCGTTCAAAAATTAAGTAAATACTTTTTGTTGAAACACTGATGACGGTAACTAATTTTATATGTATTTTTCCCCCTATTTTTACATATTACTTATGCATTTTATATACTAAGAAACACATAATTTTCCGCCTGTTCCAGTACCACTTATTGTAAATAGACACAAGTTATGAAAATATTTGGTTATTTCTATCATAAGCATACGTGGTGCCACAAGAACGAATAGTATAAACCATGAGAAATTGTTTCGTTACCAAGCTGAAACAAATACATGTACCAAATAGAAATATAAGCGTAGATCAACTTTGACTGAATGCCTTACAGTAGCATATGCAATTATGTAGTTACATATTTTAGGTAAAGTTGCAATAATGGCGGACAACACATTGCTGATGAATCAACATTTCCTTGCCTTAAAGAAGATAATGCCAGAACAGAAGGTTGGTACCTGATAAGTTACACCGTGTCAGTCATGTATTGTCATTACCTTTCATATGATACTATTAATATATGGTTGGATCAGGTCACCAATTGACAACATTATCGAAACAAGCCATTGCAATTTGCAGCCTGGTCTGTACTCGAACACATGACTGTTCGGTTACTGATACTTACTGATACTTACTGACTGAGCTACCCGGCCGAATACGTATGCTCTCTCTTGTTTATAACTAAGGCATATGCTGTAACATTATTACAAGCTATGTTGATTTTCGTCCTAGAATTTAAGTGAGTACTGTTTTATTCTGAAATTACAGACAAGAGTAACCTTATTGTGCCGTTACAGCCCCACGTCGGGAATAATGTGCAGTCCTCTGGGGAAATGTCACATTTACAGTTTCGTGAATTTTATTAGTATTTCCAAACGTAAAGATGTTATTATATCATAATTGTCAGTGAATTATCAGCGCATATATGACAGGTTATGGTTGCAGTCACATCAACACAACAAATAATACACCTTATAAAAATGAGACAGGCAAACTAATAAAAGTAGTATTTCAGCTAATGCAGCAAATTAAGAAACTCTGCCGCTCATTAACCAGATGATTAATTTTGGTTTAGATAGGAATACCTATTTAGACTAACATATATCGCTTGCTTTATATTGGTTTTAAATGTATTTTGTATATCTGCATCAAATAACAGAAAAAAAATACAAGTAAATTAATTCAACTCTGTAGTCTATACGATAAATATGTGTCCTTTATTCTGACAATGCAGTAAGCAGAGTATTTGAAAATATGTATGCTAAACACGTCTCTTATATTCCAGGACAAGGCCCTTTGTATGAGCGGTCAGAAGGAGATAAGTGACCAGCTACATATGCTGATTGATGACTTTTCGATAGTAATAGTGACACCGGCTTTGATAGAAAACACGATTAAGCGGCACGATCCCAACTTTATGTCAAAGTTTAGTTTGCTTGTCTTTGATGAATGCCAACATACGCAGAAAAAGACCAATTACAACAGACTGATGACGCGCTATCATGTCCTCAAAAGCCAACACAAAAAGCTATTACCACAGGTAGTGCATCCGCAAAGATGAAACTGTCTGGCAATCCGACCGTCCGACGACTGATTGCAATGGTTCTCTTTAAATTTGTTAAGCAATCTGAAAAAGCAAATCCAGTTATTTTTCATAGTAACAAATGTTAAATGGTAATCTTATAATTAAGGCCGGTTTATTTAATATAATTATACTCATGTGAGATTTAACATACATGGGATGTGAATGAGTACGCTATCAATGTCAATATATAGGCAAGAACTTTCGTATTAAATCAGATTGGAATGCTTACGAGTTATGCGTTTTATTCCCAAACGTTCCTATAAAGTAAATTAAGTGGAACCTTCTTAGTTCCATTACATCATTGCTTTCTGAATGATTGAATAAAAAGTAGTATAAATGCATTCAAAGTGAAATACATATGGTAATATATTGCAGATTGTGGGCCTTACAGCAACGCTGGGGACTAATAAAGCTAACAGTGTCGAGAAAGCTAAAGAAAACGTGCTTACAGTAATGGCTAATCTAGATGTGTCAAAGATATCTTCTGTTACTAAAAATACACAGGAATACGAAGAATTTCGTAAAGATGTCAAAAGTGGTATGCATTGTATACGTATTTTATGTGCACTACATGTGTTTCAAAACGCTTAATATCTTCGTTTAAAAGGATATGTCCTTTTCTTATAGTCAATAGTATAAATAACATTTTTATATTTTATCTAACTCTATTTTATAAAATATGAATACGAACTTAAAAAGAAAACTAGTCACTGAATATATACAAGTTAAGTTAATGCACAAACTTGTTCTTGAGTGACACAATATATTTATTTCTTTTTAATTCGTAGACAAAATAGTTTTGCCAGAAACATGTGAACATGAAATCGTTCACCGTCGTATTGAAGAATATATGAGCAAGACTGAAGATCTGATTTGTCTACCTTTAGGTTTGTACGGGGAATAGTTTTTTGTCTTATTTTCCTGTTATGATTATTAATCTATTGAATATTTAAAGAAAAACAGTAATGTAAAAGCGAAAGAGACCATTCAACAAATTCGAGTAAAATATCTAATATTTTATAGAACATTGTGAAAGGTTCTCTCCATCTTATCATATTTGTATTATTTTAAGAAGGTCTACATCTAAAACTTGGATTCGGTTTAAAGAATTGTTACAAATAGCACAAACCTATGAAAATACTAACATAAGATTTTTAATTAAGCAGTTTGGAAAAACAAAATTTTATGACATCTTGTAACCTATTCGTCTCAATTGCTATGAGTGTAATCTCGTTCTGAAGTATGGCTGTATAGATTCTCTTTGCTCAACTGACATCATAATTTACTGTTCTTGAATTGAGCATGTTCCTGTTTAGCCAAATATCCTGTTCCACTAAGTATGGACGACCAAGTTTCAGTGCTTATTTAATATCTAACCATTGTTAACCAAGGAAACGATGTGTCCACAAGTGAACCAGATGACGCCGACCTTGATGCACTGGCGACTGTTTTAAAGAAAAGAACATCTGTAATAAGACATGATCCACAGTATATTACATGGACATCTGAGTTATCAACTGCAGCGGCTCGTTTACTTCGCAGGCAGCCTGAGATAGCAACGAAAGTAACAATCGGTGCAAGTTATCTCAAAGTAAGTACATGTATCGTCTCTTTTTCTCTCTTGAGTGTTCATTGTTCTATCGATATAATATCTTCTAATGAATAACTATGACTATATTTATAAAAACTGTCATGTATACAGAGGTGTCTAAATAAGAAAGATAATTAAATAACGTGTAACTTATTTAAAACACAACAACTTTAAAAAACCTTTATATCACATATTTTCATCTTGACAACAGATATACTGTGAGGTCCTTGGAATAAACGATGAACTGACCAGCATTTTTGCCACCAAAGTCCTTGATAAGAAGCTTCGCAACCAGCAATTTGGCAGTTACTGTAAATCTGAGAATCCTTTTGAAATCCAATTCAACAAACTTGCAAGAGGTAAATTTGCATTGAAATATGAAATTATGCATTGGTGATATGAGCATGTCTTGGCTGCTTGTAATTTCTATCAGGTGTTTAGTTTTTCACACTAAAACCTTATATTGTTAACAATTTTTTACAGATCTAATGTCAGAAATGACTGAAATGAACAAAGCATGTGCAGATTTATCAGGAAAGAAGGTAAATGAGTTGCGGAAGTTATTGAAAGAGTACTGTAACAAAAACCAGGAGGAATCCCGTTATATAGT
The DNA here is from genome assembly GCA_032359765.1 of Saxidomus gigantea. Classification (NCBI taxonomy): domain Eukaryota; kingdom Metazoa; phylum Mollusca; class Bivalvia; order Venerida; family Veneridae; genus Saxidomus; species Saxidomus gigantea. Next base: position 7,143 of record JAUMHA010072645.1, read on the forward strand.
GTTCGTGAACACACGTGATATAAGTGAAATGCTTACAGAGTTCCTGAAAACTGAAGGGTTTAAGTGTTCTGCTTTCCTTGGATCAAGTTCCACTTCTGATGTTGGAGGTATTATATTGTTGTGTTTATCTTTCGAATGCCTTAAAGTCCCAGGGTCACATTGACTTTATTAATATATAAAAAACAAATTTACTGATAGGATAATGTTAGAACCTTGTTCTATTCACTCTAAAAGAATGTGCCTTTCTTTCGTACTCAACTCCTTTTCATGAAAAAGAGTTGCCAGAAAGCCTTTCTTTTTTTTGCAATATCATTGAAAAAATACTGCACTATATTTCTAATATATTTAAAAAGCAAATTTATGAATGATTTTGGTACAAATAAAGATCATTTCCGCTGTTGAGACATCTTTCTTGGTAAAATAAGAGCTACTCTGGGACTTAAATCAGCTGATTTTAGAGTTCAATTGTAAGTGACATAATATACAAACAAGTCTGTGTTTTATAATAACGTTTTGCTTACAATTATATTTAAAAAAATTCAATTCAAATTAATTGTTTTAACTAATGTTTTCCAAAAAAACAACACCTCCGTCGAAAACTTTTACAAAAAGAACATTTCCGTCGTTAACACACATCGTCGATGATATCTGCATCACTTTCTCAATCATGCTAACGAAAGTACAAAAGTACATAGATGACGAATGAGCCGTACAGACGAACGGATAGATAGCAAAGAAACTGTCCTGAGAAGTCTAAGTAGAATGAATTTAAATATGCAATACTAATAGCTGAGCTAAACCATGTAATTAATTGCGTAATGATTAAGTAGTGATTAAGAATGATTAATAAATATGTATGAATTTCATTGTCTTCTAGGTACAAGTAGAGCTGACCAAGAGAATGTTTTAAAAGAGTTCAAGGAAGGCAAGATACACGGTATAATTGCAACAAATGTGTTGGAAGAAGGATTCGACATACCGGATTGCGACTTTGTCATTCAATACAATTATGTTGGCAATGAAATTTCCACTCGTCAAGCTAAAGGTATAGAATATTTATAAACATAAGTTTTTAAATCATCTTTTCTGACTAGTTGGACTGAAGACATTTGATTTGTAGCTGACGATAACATGCATCACGAAGAATATAAAATCTATGTAATATATATCGAATTAAAATCAGATACCGGTATATGAGTTACTAACCTAATTAGAAAAATCAGGTCACTTTGGTAAGAGATAACTTTGACCAAGATAAAATTACTATTTGTTACCTGTTTTATATCATTCATTCTAATATGTGTACATGATTGTGTGTGTGTGTGTGTGTGTGTGTTGTGTGTATGTGTGTGTGTGTGTGTGTGTTGGTTGGTGTGCACTTCTGGGTGATGTGGGGCTCTTTTTGGGGAGGCTGCGTTTTTGGTACGTGGCATTCCCTGTTTGATATTATTTTTGTTTTTAGGATTGTGTCACTATATACAAATATTATGATTTATTAAACCCTAAACAACGCGGTAAATGATATGCCGTAAAAATGGCGTCATATTGTGTCACATGACGTTAAATATATATACGTGTAGAAAATAACGTTTTGCATTTATTCACTTTTGTAATATCTGGTTATGTTAGAATCGAAATAGCATCCTTTTGAACGTTGTTATCGTCTAATAAACACTGATTTGTCATTGTGATGCACAATTATAAACCACCCAGGCCTCCGGCCTTCGTGGTTAATTACTGTGCATCAAAACTCCAAGTCATTGTTTATTAGACGATGAACAGCGCTGGAACGGATATAATTTCATAAGTATACATTATTATGGAAAAATAATACTTTATTTAATTTAGGACGCATTCGCAAACAGAAGGGCAAGCGCATTATTCTTTCGAAAAATAAAGACATGTTAAGAGAGACGCTTAATGTTCAGAGAGAATATCTGATGGATGACACAATGCAATACATTCTTTCTATGCCTGAAAATGATATTCGTGAATTTCTTCAAAACGAGCAAAGAAAAATTGTACTGAATGAACGAACCAACGAACAGAGACAAAACGTCGCAAAGGTTCCAAAGCTTGACGGTTGTACATTATAGATGTTTTGCAGAAAATGTGGCAAATTTGAGATAAACTGCGATACTCTCCGATCTATTGATAGCCATCATGTCATTATCGATCCAGAAATCTGGACAAAGATATCGACGAAGCCGTTCCCAAGGACGCCACCTACATGTGATGGCATAACTTGCCAGGTAAGACTATTTGGACCAGGAGGCAGCAGCTGCCCGCACGAACTTGGAGTCGTTTCTAAATACAAAGATGTCAGACTACCCTTCCTGTCTTACAAATTCCTTCTCGTCCAAAATACTACAACTTTGAAGACTACAATGCTGACGAAATGGGCGGATGCTCCATTTCATATTCCAAAAATAAATGATCCGGACGATCTCCTGACCATGCAGAATCTGATTTAAATTATTTTATACTGACATATATACGACTTTAGAGGTAACTTGTTGCAAAAGCTATGATAAGACTTTCTATCCAACTGTTCATATACTGAAACATGTTTCCGGGTATAAAGGTCTGTTTCTGAATAACAGACTTGCTTATTGAGGGTGATAAATGCCTTGGGTTTCGTGTTTCAGACCTGCAATTTAAGAGCCACTTGGTTGCTTTTTTTCTGTTTAAAGAGAACACGACAAGGAACCATGACAATAATTACATGTACATAGTTTGATACTGTTTTTGTTTTTACTTCATTTGATCAATTCACTGCACGAAATGTTTATACAAATTTGTGTATAAGCAATTTAAATACAAAATTTATATATTTTATTTATTTTGTTCTATTGTATTACGTTTTGCGAAAATAAATCGCTGTAATTTCACTTAGAAAAGTCGTAAATGAAGTAAGTATGGTACTCGGTATGTCCAAATTGTATGACTCTTGAAATTAAAGTTAAAATTTTATTTAAAAATGAATTAAAGCAAATCCATCATGATCACTTCGAAAATGATATAATCGGTCTCAAAATAAACGAAACAACAATGTTGTATTTATGTTGATTTTTAAAATTATTTTCTGTCTCATAGTTATCTCGCTATAAGTTTTTGAAGTGTGTAATAATGAGAATACTAACGTATACTGACGCTGTGATTGGTAGGTTAAAATTATGGCAAGCTAAATTACTATTTCCACCGGGAACATTCACTACCGAGGCAGCGGGGTCCCGATATCAAATCTATAATATGATTCGAAAATCTAACGTTCGGTGAGGGAGTAGTCATTGAATGTAAACATACATGCATACAATGTTGCCGATTTGACCAGCCGACACAAACACTCCAAGTTTACTCACGATGATCAGTTGTATAAGTGTTCAGAGCAGTTATTCCATATAATTGTTTTTTGAGTTTAACAGTTTTTCTTTTCCTATCAGGTACTTTGTAGTGTCTGGTGGGGTCCCTTTTATAAGAAGTTTCCCTGTCTGAAGTTTTTTTTCTGATTATGTTTTTCATTCAGTCCAAAATTGCTTAGTTTATTCTAAATTCTCACTGAACTTGGAACAAAATAAAGTTCAACTTGTCAACACATAATAAGATAAATGTGCCAAATTTAATTGATAATTAAATGCTCTCTGTGGAATACAGTGAGTCTGGTTTGCATGAGACACAAGCACACTTTATCTAAAGATTGCCTATTTTCTGGAAATTGGAGGGAAAGTTTTAGTGAATATCCTCACAATATTTGATGGGAAGTTTTGATAAACCCGTTTTTGTTTTCTAATAATTTATTCTGGTTAATATATATCCAAACATCCCTATAGAACGGAAATATTTGAACTTTTTAATCTTGAAAAAAGGAACAAATACTGAGACATGTTTCTTCTGTTACAATTTCATGTACACTTACATATGAAATAAATGAATATGTGTGGATTTGATTAGTTTATTGTATTATTGTTGACAATAAGGTTGACCTTTTCTTGTTAGAAATTAAAATATTATTTTTGAATTGTGTTCCTTTAAAACGAGCGTTTGCATTCATTCCTCTTCAACCAATCATTTTCTGTGTTTTAATTCGATAAAGCCAATGTGTAAAATTGACGGTTTTGCTAAAGGGAACATTACTCTAAAACTGTTAAATTAATCATGACAGGATATAAAATATCTCTAAATTAATTATGCAGTAGTTGATATCACATCCTCTGTAATAAAGAGAATTTCATTGCGAAAACAATCTCAAATGACCTCCAAAAGATCGATTTCATATTGTTCGTATGATTCAATAATATTGCCATCCCACGACATAAAATGAATTAAGATGTCTTTAAAGTCGAGATTTCATAGACCATAAAGACAACCGTCATTTGCAGTAGCAATAATTCGATATATGGCAAGTCTATATAATGTGCTTAAGAATACAATATTCTGTTACAGCATAAAATGGCCACTGTCGCTAGATTACTTCTTCATTACATATATTATATTATACCGGAGATTAAATAAAAACGTCAACTTAGCTCTGGTATTCAGCATTTTTCGTGTACGCGAGTATTTGTCCATAGGGTTATTGGTTTGGCGGCAAGAGGTTATTTAATCTACTAACAATGACGTTTTCTCTGTAAAGCTAGCTAAGTTGGTGTAGTGCGAATGTCATCTTTATTCCAAGAAATGTTACCGAACATAAAAAACAGCTCAATTCATCTAAATCAGAAATGATGACGATTTGTTTTGACTCTCTGTGTACCATAGACGCTGTAAGATCTCAACAAACTGCTTATAAGTAGAAATAAAACGCTTTCAACTATTGACAATTCAAATAATGCTGCTTTATCTATTGCATTTATTGCCAAGAACGCAAGTAAGTCCAGGGAGGCAACTCTGAACTGACACGCAACTTAAACTCACACGAAGTAGTGTGGATAGGAAAGTGAGTGAATTCGCCATAGCCTCGTGTTAAAATCAAAAGTACTTAGTTTTAGCAGGCGAAGAAACCAAACGTGTTCAATTTATGCGCCTATTGAACTAAGGAAGCTTAGAGTTCAAATTGTAACGCCTTTGACTTTATGTGAAAAGGCTATAATCTTACACCGATATCTTGTGCAGATGAAACACTGCGTCTAAAGAATAAATCTGTAAATTTCTCTTGTATTATAATTTGTTGCGCTTGCGGTTTGTCATTCCAGTGAGAATTAAGTTGCCTATCAAAACGCGCTCTCAAACAAATGTCATATTTGCAGGGCCAATTCCCCAAAACATTTCTCCTTTCTGTCAGATGCATTAATTTGCAACATAAAATGTTTAGCAAAAAATGTGTTTTAAATATCATGGCCTCCTATTAATTCTGTGTTGTAAGAATAGATACTCGATTTCTCAAAACACATGAACATTTCCTAGCTCTTACAAGATTAGGTTATAGTGAGCTCTGAAACAACTGTCACTTTGAAGGGCAAATTCCTTTAAACATTTTTCCTTTCTTTAGGATGCATTGATCGAAACTATCACAGTTTAGCAAAAAGTGGACCTGAGTTTTAAATATCATGTCTTCTATGGATACAGTTTACGATAATATGCAGTCTTAGCGGCAAAATAGTGAGTAATGAACATTATTCCGCTTTAGTAAATCACTATTATAGTTGCACAAATAATAAAGCAATACCGCAGGTTGGTCGACGACTTATTCTAAACAGGCACGGCGGTGTTTTTCTCTCTGCATATTTTTAGAAATTTCCGTCATAAGGAACATTCGCCATAACGTTCTAATATGTCACTTTTTTGTCTCATTTCTAGGCTTGGGAGGAATAATTAGCAATGCTGTTTAATCACATGTGTAACTTTACAGAACTGCATTTGAATTCATTTAACGACGAACTCAGAAATATTTGTTTGGAGATTAAAATGAGAATTTATTTAACAAGGACATTTTAGACGTGAAACAATGAAGATAATGAGTAGGTTGAGAAAGTTATTGTGTTAGTAAGGTGTTAGTGTCATGAGTTTTTTAGGGAAAATACCTCTGTCTAAGACCGGTACATGTAACTGGTATAAAGACCGTGCGACATTATATAAACGGCTGTGAATGTGTTAGGCCACCAACTGTTATTGCTGTACTTCTTTCTTTATGATATAGTGCTTAACTGCGTGTAACACTTGGTGTCATCTGCGTATTGTGGTCAATATATTCTGGTCAATTTTTATTGATTCACGAAGCATTTAATGTCTCCGCATGCAGTTATACGGAACATCACCTTATGTACATTGTTTTGTATTCAAATAATTCCTCATGGTGGATAGTGTAGTCTCGAAATAGGACACATAAATCATGTTTCCGTCTTTTAGTAAAGGTGAACTATTGAAAAATATGTCATTTTCCAAGATTTAAGCTGTGTCTGGGGGGAAGCTATTAAATCGGTCACCATCTACATTTCTTTCTTTGCAACGTTAACAACATGTCCAGAGAAATATTACCTACTGCTGATGAGTATTTACCAAATAATTCAAAAGATTTTGCTACTCTGGCACAAACATCACCAGATTTGGATACATGTACCTAAAACAACATCTCTCAATTTTAACAAATTCTCATGGGTAAATGCATTGTATGACTTTCCACAACGCTTATCGAAACGTTTTTGAATTTCTTCCTGATGAGTCATGTGCGTTTGACTGTTGATTTTCTTCCTACAGTTTTTTAAGTTAAATGGGCAACTCGGTATACCAGCGAGTATTTGTTGTGTGCAGCTGTAACTTGATACGTCCAAACTATCTGTCGATTAAACTGGAGTTTGGTAAAAATAGTACCAGAGTGAATGACGATTTTACCTCTTGAGCTAACTCAGGGCTTCTTTATGTTTTTATATCTTATATCTCTAATACCTTTGGAATCAGAGGAAAACTTATCAACCTCCTGAATAATTTCTTCTCACTTTCGTTTTACCCCGTGCTTTTCATTCATTTTTGCCTTTTTATAAGATATAAAAATGAATACCCTATTTTACACCTTTGCACAAGGCCTTATTTTGTGTAAAATGAATATGTCAGCACCAAATTAGGATAGAGTCACACAATTAACCGGTAATTAGAAACCATCTGAAATAAAACATGCAGGTCTGGCTTCTGTATTTTCGAAGGACACAAATTCCAGACATTGTCAGAAAAGGGAGAGAAATTATCATAACAGTTAAAAACACGATACAATGTATATGCATGTAGTTGCTGAAGAATAAAGTTTATATTTAAAGCATTGCAGAAAATGTGCATGAAAAAAAACATGTTTTATTTTATATTTGAAAAGAGAAAAAAAGGAAGTGTTTGTATTAGTTTTGATGTCTTGACATGGATTTTAAAATTCATAGTGAGGTAACATGGGTTATTGTAAATTGCAGACCATCAAGGAATAAATAAATGGAGAAATTACAAAAATCAATATCTAAACCAATCTAAAAGCATGATTCTTTGATACTAATGGGTCATAATATATGAGCCAGAATACTATTAACTGACTCTGCAGGTGCGATCGTTGCAGTTGTTTAGTAGGAGGATTGATTCTTTGTCTTAGTCACATAAACATTTTCTGATTTTATACCAACATTGTTTAAAGTATGCCTTAAGTATCTGTATACCCACGGGCTTGAATTAGAAATGGAAGACTACCTGAACTAGGGAATGTATCATGCATCAACAACTTTTCTGAACTATGCTATAAACAGAGTGGCCTTTGAACTAAAATGACAAGTATAGACGAATGTGGGAAGAATAATTTTGTTGAACTGTAAGGGAAGCTTGTCTGCATTGATGCCAACATTAAAAAGTTCAGTACAGTAACTGCCTACTCGAAAAACAAATGTCAACTTGAATGGACTAATCTGCACAAAAACATATATGTAAGTTATCTGCTTACTTTTAACTGATTTACATAGGTCTTGAATAACTTAATGATTCACTTTCTTGAAGGGTATTCTCATTTAATGGATATAACTTTCATCAAGGCTAGTAAACTGTTTTTGTTCTTTAATGCATGCCACTACTCTCAAGTGTACACACATTACCACGTGGCTTTGTTTACAAACACAGAGTTTATCAGCAATTAGCCACACCTCCCGGTGCTAACAACGACTGTTTATACAACTTTTAACAAGAAGTTGCTATTTAGACCCTTATTGCGTTCCTTATTGAGTCCATATCACCAGAAACATTGTAAATAGGCATGCAACTAAAATCTTTAATCGTGTGTCCAGATTCGTTACAGTGTCGAGGAACATTAGAGCTAAATTCTAAAGACTGTAATACCTTGAAGATAGATTACATCCTTATATGAACAATTCATACTGGTTTTTACCGGTAAAAAGCATTGTGTGAGCTTTGAAAGTTTGAGACTCAACAATGTTACAGTAGTCGGAACTGTCACACGGAGCGCACGATACACGCTAAATGTACACACGATACACGCACAGATGTTTGTGGTATGGACTCGCGACCCGATCTATTCTTGTCCAATGTTGTACGGTACGTATATAAATACAAGATTTGAAACAACTGAAAACTGCAATCGCATATTTAAGGCATGTGTGTAGGTAAGGAATATCTAACCGGTTTTTTCAATGCAAAACATTTTTTGAATAAAATCCTACCCCAACCTGGATCGAATTCGGTTGAATTAAAATAATTTGGAGGAAAAACACTTCTGTCACTTTTGCACAAATCAGATTTAGTATATACATGAAGTTATAAAAAAAGGTTTCCCGCATCGCAGTATATGAAATAGCGTGAGCGGGGTACCATTACGTTTACAGCGGGGATTTTGTCTTGTGTGAATGTGAATGTGTGAATGGCTATAGCGGTAAATTTTAAAGCAGAAAATGACATAAACAGTATAGGTGAGATGTGATAGAGGAAATCGACTTGTTTCAAATCTTGTATTTACATTGTCACCATAAACATAAGATCAGTAGGTAATTAGAATAAGGAATTGGTTAGCTTACACGCAGTTGTAGGATGTATTTAAAGATACTGCAGTGAGCAGGTGTGAGGGTCAGGCCTAAGGGGGTGAGGTCCAGACCCCAAGCATCTGTGGATACACGCACGTTACACGTACGGTAAATAAACGGTACACGATTTAGAACGATACACTATATGAACGATATACGAAGCGCACGCTACACGATAGACTGAGTACACGTCATACGATTACTTTGGCCTTTCTTACATTTTACTTAAATTTGATTTTTTTTCACCAAATATGTTTGTTTTGTTTCTTTTCATTAATGTGGTGTCCTTATACCGTAAATGAGACCAAAAGAATAAGACCAATTATTTACAGGTTTCACACCTACACAATAGAAAAAAAAAGACTTCGGTAAGTTTCAAATGTCCACAGTGTAGCTAGGTGCGAAATAATTTACAGTGGTAAGTTTCAAATGTCCACAGTTTAGCTAGGTGCGAAATAATTTACAGTAAGTGTCAAATTGGAATTTGAATATTGATCATGAGGTGCGAGAAAATGGGCGGAAGTTAATTGCTGTCAAAAAAGCGCCACTACACGAAAGACACTGTCCATTTGTCTTTTTGACAATCAACATAATTATCTTTTCAATAAATCATTCATAGTTTTTAATTAAATTCGTGTGGCGATTATTTTTTATAACGATTACGGGGATTACCCTAAACAAGATGTAATTTTAAAAAGGCACTGTACAATTATTTTATTATTTTTGCTCGGACTCGAACTGATTTTGTAAAACAACCGATAATACGTCGATTGGCCATATTATTTTTATCTACCTAATAAATATTCAATAATTTACCTTCTAAAGTAGTTGATGTTCTCTTTCCTGTTATAATTTCAACAGTTTAGATTAAAATTATGTCCTTTCAACACTATTAATATGGGTATTTTTCTGGTCATGACTAGCCTCCAAATCAAGTTTCAAGATCCTAGGCCATCCGTTCTCGATTTATCGTCTGAAAACCGTTTTACTACTCAGGGTCACTTTGACCTACTGACCTAAAATAAATAGGGTTCCTCTGATGATCATGACCAACCTCCACATTAAGTTTCAAGATACTATGCCCAAGCGTTCTCGAGTTATCGTCTGGAAACCGTTGTACTATTCCGTGTTACTGTGACTTTGACCTTTGACTTACTGACCTCAAAAACAATAGGGTTCCACTGCTGGTCATGACCAACCTCAACATTAAGTTTCAAGATTCTAGGCACAAGCGTTCTCCATAACATAGAAGCAAATGCGAAACATGCTGTACTGAGAACCTACGAAGATTTCCCCCATTTATCTATTAGTGCATGGAAATTAATTGATGGAAATTAATTGAAGCGTTCTGTATGTGGGCTTCCAGCAGATAATAGACGTTTTCAAATGTTCATTCTGACAGACGATACTCCGCGTGCCTTCTTCACCGTGGATAGGGCCTTTGTGAACGATTTGTACCCTTCAACTACAATGTATATTTAGACCGGACATTAATCAATCTTGTACGTACTTAAACAAACGTTTTTGTCGTTCATTAACTTTCATTCAGTAAAACGTAACATTTTCCCGAAATGATTGCTCTAGATTCATTTTCTCCATATTTAAATAAGTTTTGCCGCTCTTTTACTGAATAAAAAGTAAATAAAAGCAATAACGCAATACCAGATTAGTCGACTGCGCGCTGCGAATGTGCCCCGCTCACGTCAACATAACGTTGCTATATAATTCAAATTTTTCATGGTAATTATAAAAGTATAATAATGGATACAATATACTTACAAGTATTTAAAGTCAAAACTTTGTCACAATATATCTATTAATAAAAGACACATGATATATTCGGAATAAAAGAGTTTCGGCGATTGATTTAACAGTGATTCATTATCATAGTCAAAGACGTTTACCTATTTAGATTAAAACTGGCTTTCTATTGTTGTTGTAAAAGCATGTAGAATAAAGCAATTATCTTAAATGTCTTATAGCTTAATTTATAGCATATTCCAGTAACAATCTACTGATTACTTTTTTTAAATGTTGTCTTTAAGTCTTGCGTCCTTCTAGTTCGGCACTGACCATTCGATTCTAAAGTTTATGACAGAAAAGGCTAGTTCTGCGTCATAAATATTAATACATAAGTGATTCTTCGATAAAAAATGAATCCGACGATAACAAACAAAAACCTCTCTGATAAACACTTACATTTTTTTTGTACCGCCCTGATGAATTAAAATTTCGTATTTCTAACACTCATTTATCCCAATTACTTTTAATATCAATTCTTAATTGACTACATCATAACAGCAACACAACACGAGAATACGTTTAAGCGTTTAAGTCTATACGAACATAATATCGTTTACCTGTCATGAATACTTAAACCTATTTGGCCGATAGCGCTCACGTGCCGAGTGGAAAATGGTATGTTTCTGTTATATTTTCGCATAATTTTTGGCCTGGAGACTGAAAGTCCCCTAGGCCTAAGTTAGCATACCACATTTCAAACACTGCAGACAACTTAATTGTGCTATGTGCGAATAACAGCTGTAAACATGCGCTATGCGAAAGTAGTGCAAGACAGACCACATCAATCTTCTGTTTGAATGTCGCATATGATAAGAACATATTACAAATAAAAAGAGTACATACAACTTCAAACGATT
>JAUMHA010072977.1:0-10366 GCA_032359765.1 Saxidomus gigantea
ACAAAAATAATATCAAACAGGGAATGCCACGTACCAAAAACGCAGCCTCTCCAAAACGAGCCCCACAGCACCCAGAACCTGCTTAAAATGCATATTTAAAATGGACATCTTTAAAACCTTTTCACTGGAACCTGAAGACGTAGAATATCAATTTGAAACAGTTTCGGAATAGTCAAAACTGCATGATACCATCTCTAAATTATTTTTTTTCTGATCGCGAGTGGAACCAATTAACTGGTTACCATGGTTACCAGGGAACAAATTGTCACTTTTTAAAAATTCAAACAAATGACAAACAACACTACGACTTTAAACTAAATAAATGAAAAAAATAACACGTACTTAATAAATAGATAATCTTTGCTTAATGGAAATATTCTTTACTTCTTTTCTGGTGGGAGAAAAAAATACATGACAAATACTGATACTGAGAAAAATAAGTGTCAATACTAACACGTCCACGGTAGACAATATTTGTACTTCAAATCAAATAAATAGTAAATACAAAAATAATACATAATAAATAAACAAATAAAATTTGCTTAACTAACATATTTTTAACGATGGTAATGAAACCAGTGTGTTTTAGTGGATGATTACAAATAGTTACAAATCCGTGGTATACAAAATTCATGCTTGAAACGAAATACCAAAAATAAATATATAACAGAACATATTTGCTGCTTAAAGTATATTAACACAAATAAAGGTGAATCTTAGAATTTTGAAATTCATACTTATGTGCGGAGTGTTTTTACAATATTATTTCTTTATAACTGAAGCATTATTAAATTCATCATTTCAAGCAAAAGACAGAAAAGATCAAAGAAACAATGAAACTAAGAAATGTACATTCAATCCCCAAAAATGCCGTTACTGACTGACAAAGTTACAGAAAACTGTATGGAATGTTTACAAACTCTAAACAATTGCTTTTTAAGCCAACATTGTGAAAAATCATGACGTATATAAATATCGGTACATCATATAACTTAGAATGACATAAAAGTAGAATCCAAAATGTTTGTGATACATGAAGTGATGTATTTAATAGAGTATGAGTCTAAACAATGATCTTGTTTTACTGTCTAAACATTCGGTAAAAAATCGAGTAATTACTTTTAGTACCCCGTCTCTGCTACAAGAGCAGACCTTTAGCAAATGGACTTGTGATTTGTTCTTACTTTGAAGAAATTCTGTGGTTGAAAATTTTATGTTGTTTTTTCTGCAAGATATTTTGTCGCATGCAATAACCATTATTACGATGCGAAGAATATATATGTTTCGTATATCCCTTACATAACAAAGAAGATTTTTCTACTCACTATTCAGAAAATAATGAATTTATTAATACATGAAGTACTGAAATCTATTTCTAACAATACTAGTGTCACAATACAGTTGTGTAGATCAATTAGACAAACAAAAGACATGTGTTTACATGTAGATTCAACTATTTTTTTGAAACTTTTCATTTTAGATTTGCGAAGAAAGAAAGTGTCCATGAAAAACAATATTGCACAATTCAATTTTCCAATAAAATTAGAATAAATGAATGATAGTGGATAAATGTAAACAAAGTACTGTCACGGTGAGCTATCACTCGGCATATCCATAAACAACAGAAATCGCCTGTTAAATTGATATAGGTATTTTTATCCAAAACTTTATTTAATTAATCAGGGATCTGTTTTCTAGAAAAATGACAAAAACATGTATACTTCACCTTCTAATACTACATCTGTATCATTTGGTGACACTTTAAAAATGGGGTATATTTGAATTTCTTTAAAAGACATTAATGTATAAATAATGCCCAACTGGAATATGAACTTGCTCTTACTTACGAATATTAGCGGACACCCGAAGGATATTTTACTTTATACGATTTATTAAAACATTCAAGATATTGAAATGAATACGGTATATAGTGAGAAAATTATAAATGCAAACGCAAATGATAAAGCATAAAAGGCTGAAAATTAGCGTTCTAAGAATCATTTAGTAAAAGATGAAATTTATTCACTGCAAAACAAATTCACAGCTTTTCTGACACTATTGCACACTTTTCCCTTTATTCAAATACTATGTTACAAAACTAAAAGCCAAAACTGCTTACCTGCACATTAAAACTTAATGGTAAAAGGACTTCGTAGTCAAGCATTCTGGTATAATATCTGTATGCATCAAAAAACATTCATCGGAACACAAACTTAGGTATACGCTGAACATATTACATTCATATGTCCAATATACAATGTATTTTCACAGATAGTGCAAACATTGATAAAATATTTAGTTTCTTTGAGTATAAATTAAAACAACCTTTTTACTAATATGGACCCGCCAAAATTAGTATTATAACACTATTTACACGTAGCATACATAGTAGATATGGATACAATTTAAAATTTTGGCCCTATTGTTTCGCTGTTATCTAAACAGTGAGAAACGACAGTTTTATTTGATGTACACTCTCTACGAACGAGACGAATCTGCACACCATTATGTGGAAATATCGTCGCCCCTTCAATTATTTTCAGTTCACTATCTAGATCTTTTCCAGGAAGCACTGTGTACTTTTTAAGAGTTCTTGCAATTGTCATTTTACCCTCGAGCTGGGCAAGGCGGAGACCAACGCATCTACGTGGCCCATGTCCGAAAGGCATCCAAGCACATGGGTGAAGTTTTGCTTTATTTTCCACACTAAATCTGCAAAACAAACAAGACCGATTTATGTACTAAGAGATGTTTAGTGTAGTTTTGCTGATTATATAATTAATATCTATCTAAATTCATGCTACCGTGACTTAGTAAAAGGTTTAAGTGACATGTGTGTCTTATGAGACGATGAGAGTTTGTGAGCTGCATTTCAGGTTTATATTGAGAAAAGCTTAAAGCTTTCTACTTAATTGGTCTGGCTTGATTTGCCATGAAACAGAAACTGTTTGTTCAGGAAGGGAGATAGTAAGTCACACTATAGCTTACATAACTTATATTCCCAACTATTTTACTACTTGTTTTTTTTTATATAACTATCTGATGAGCGGAAATCTGTGTCAATGTTTATCTATTGAGAGATTCAGTAGGTCAATGGGGTGAAGACTTCATTGGAATGTAAATATTAAGAAATAGTATTTTAAGCATTTTTATTTGTAGAGTAGCTAATCCATGCATCATATTGTAAGGCAGTTTTGTAGTAATTTCTCCAACACCTTTTAAAATTCAATTAAAGTAAATATTTGATTTAACAAGGCACTGTTCTGAAGGAAAAACATAGGTGTAATGTCGGATTGTGTGAAAGTACTTATAATCAATTATATATTTAAATAGCTTATTTAAAGAGATACAAATACCCCCACTGTAGATGTAAAGAGATAAAGAAGAATTAATATTGTATGGCTTCTTACTGTGGTAAGGGACAACATATATGGAAAATGTGTCTCTTTGCGTTAAACTCCTTTGTCATTTTAGGCCAGTATTTGTATAAAACGATAATGTACTAACTATTTGTATATCCTTATCTTTGTGGGGTACCTAAGAAGAAAAATGATTTTTTTGAAAATAAACTAAAAGTTTATTATGATTTTAGCACTTAATGTACCAAATGTCTTCAGTATTTTCAACAAGTTATTCAATAGGAATAATATGCATTGTATCTCAATACAATGATTGTAAACGGTTAATTGTTTTCAGTGCTTTGAACAGATAAAATAATGGTTACTCAATCCTTATGTACCGAAGTTAAGCCCAATTTTGCCGACACTATTTGATAGCTACAAGTGTTAAAGTAAAGCCATTTTGATAAAATCAATATCAACAGTAATTCGTCCGAAAATTAGTTTGTTTAAAATATTGGTTGTGAAATAGATATAGCTAAATACACGTTGTAATATAAGAATATTTTACGCTATTTCATTCTTAATGGTTTGATACCGCTGCGTCATGGGATAAAATAAAGACGTAACGATTAAAAATAAGTTGAAGTAAAAGGTGTTTGTGGGAAATCTCAAATTAAACTATTTATTCATTGTTAAATGTGAAATGTATTTGTATCGTGGTGTGAATGTTGATGGGCTTTTATTGCCCTTAGTCCTTGTAATGTGTTGGCAGACCGGCAGTAATGTAATAATTAACAAAATATTTTATTATAATTATATAAATATGATCTGAAATGAAAGTTCCTGTCTTCCAAAATACAACAACAACATGTTTCCATTGTAGAACCAATTAGAATAAAGATTTATGGTATTATAAAAGAAACTTATTTATAGAGAACTCACCTTTGCGGGTCAAAAGTTGTGGGATCGTCTCCCCAAACTTGCTTATCATAATGTAAATCCCAAACGTTCGCTTGCACAATCATCCCAGGTTCAATGTGGTGCCTTCCAACCTTCGATGCTTTCATACATTGTCGTGCTATTACGCTAAAATGAAAAAAAAAGTAGATAGATATATTTATTTTAGTAAACATGTACATTAACATGGTTATAAAACATTGCATTTATCAGAGTAAAACATACTATATAAAAACATTGACACGATCAAAATTATAAAAAATAACGAAACTGGATAATGACAATGATTATTAACGAGAAGATGATATATATAATGAACCATGCTAAACACATTATACACAGAGGATAATACAAAAATGACATAGAAGAATTTGGTATGAATTGAAAATCATTTCCTTACGTGCTAGCTAGTGGATATTTGCGCAAAGTTTCATTCAGCACCATATCTAGGAATTCCATTTTCATGACATTATCATATTCAACTTTATCATCCTCGTCAGGGTAGTATTTGTCAATTTCCTCTTGAAGAGTGCGTTGCACATCTTGGTTCATTGCCATTTCATACATCACGTAGGCTAATGTTGTACTAGTGGTCTCGTATCCGGACAGTAAAAATAATAGACACTGTGAACCCAATTCCTGAAAAGACAAACGGAATAATGTAAATCATTTCTTTTAAAAAATAAAAATATCAAAATTGTGTAAATTGTTTGAAATAGTTAATCATAAACAAAATAAAACACACTAGAATGATAATTGTGACATTATTAAGAAAAATGAAATTACACGTATGAACAAAAAAATGTGTTTTGCAATATATGTTACTGCCAAAACGTTTGAGACAAAAAGTCAACAAGTTTTTTTCCAACAGATTAATGCAATACCTGTGTAGATAAATATTTGTGTTTTGCAATGAATTTCACACTATTTTCGCTCTCTGGTAACTGATCCATTTCCGTCCTCTCAGGATCGTACTCGGAATTTAGAAACAATTCCAAAAGATCGTACGTGTCTCTCTGAAATAAATTTTTGATGGCATATTTATTCCTCAGATACGCATATATTTACTTCAGATTTTGAAGATACATTGACTGGATTTTAATTGAATGTAAGGCTTACAGAAGTTTACTTCATACAGGGTGACTACGGTTTCAGTTAAAGCTATCTGTCTTTGATGCTTTCTTACTGTACAAGTAGCACTGTAGATAAAAGTATGCTGACAGTAAAAAAGGTGCTGACTAGATCAATTTTAAGAATAAACCACATGATTTCCAAGCATGTTGATGGATATTACTTTTTAAACGTCTGCTGCATAACTAGTGTATTTATGAAAGAAGCCTTTCTTAATAACCTTCTCAGAAAATATTTCTTTCAGAAAGTACTGAATGGATTCCAAAACATATATATGTATATCGATGATTAATAAAATACAACGTTAACCACCTACGCAAATTACCATAAATGTCAAATGGTTACTTTTCTTTACAGTAAATTCTATCTGTGAATGGGATTAATTTCTTTTAAGAGATGTTCTTTGGATGCCTGCAGCGCATGAGACGTTTATATTATTTTTCATATACGAAGAAAGACTGTATTCTATCAACTTCCATTTTAAAGCACCCCAGTCAGGTCGAAAATTGGCTGCCCCATATTTTTTCTAATTCTAAATGTGGCTACGATATATTCTATCAAATGCAAATTTTGGAACCATGTATCAGAAACTGAACATAAAAACAGATAATATCAACTTAATGCAATTTTTGTAACCATGTATCAGAAACTGAACATAAAAACAGATAATATCAACTTAATGCAAATTTTGGAACCATGTATCAGAAACTGAACATAAAAACAGATAATATCAACTTAATGCAAAATTAAAGATTGATAGTAACTTTCGAAAAAATACATCGAAAGGTACTTTCAATCTTTAATTTTGCATAAAGTTGATATTATTTTTAGCGTGTTGTATAATCGAATATTTACCTTTTTGGATTCTTTTCTATTTTGAACAACAAGCTGTACTTTATTCTCAAGCCATATTACAGGGTTGAATTTTAATTTTCCTGTCCAATAATATATGAGGATCCAAAGACGATGTAGTGTTGGAAATATAACTGAAAAATAAATTGTCAAAAATAACGTGACGTGAAATGTTTTTATAAAATATGGACTTGTGGGCAGACAGAAAACACTACATGTGCACAGTTACGGTTCCATGGTGACATTGGCATTATGGATAAAAGTAATTCAATTCCGATTTATTTGTTCAGGTAAGACATTCTGTTGTTACATACGAGAATGAAGTAGAAAAAAACTTCAAAATTGAAACTATAAATATCGGAAAGCGTGGAACGCGAGAATGGGGAGAAGAACTGGCTCCAAACAGTTTTATACAATACATGCTATCAACCTTTATACATGTGAAAATTCCATAAAATCAAGAACTGTATGAGTGGACGGTACTAGTTTACAATGATTGGACTAACAAGTGTCTCACAGAAGCTTAATTGTTCTAAAGTTTCTAATCAATTGAAAGAAGTGACACTTACATCCAAACATGAACAATATCGGCCTTTTAGTGGTATCGTTTATAACACCTCGACAGTTTTGTAAATATTCATCGTCGGGTTTTCGCACCGAGTCTGCTTCGAGTCCGAACCCACACTTTGCAATTGTGTCGAATGTTAAACGTTGAAGTAAACTGAAAATCATATCCAATTAATAAATTATTTAAAGAATTACTTGTAGCATCTATGTTTATAAAGTACTAAACTTCTAATAACATCATATAATAGTGACTTATTGACTTGCTGTTCAAGCGCTATAAGCGTGATAGATAGATTATGCTGACTAAATGACCACGTGCAGATAAGGAATAGAAGAATAAAAAGCATGCATTTTAGAAAATCATAAAATCATCAATGGTATTTTGGTTGAATTGTTTTCA
Organism: Saxidomus gigantea; assembly: GCA_032359765.1. Classification (NCBI taxonomy): domain Eukaryota; kingdom Metazoa; phylum Mollusca; class Bivalvia; order Venerida; family Veneridae; genus Saxidomus; species Saxidomus gigantea. The sequence continues at coordinate 7,249 of JAUMHA010072977.1, forward strand.
TAAACCAACCTTACACTGGCATGACATAGAAACAAAACTTACTCATATATGTTAAATTCTTCCTCTTTTATGCATTTATCGTCTACAACATTTAGAAATTTGTCTATCTGCTTGTTTATCATCGGTGACATCTAAAAAGAAAAGAAAAGTTTTTGACTTTCTTCATTCCGCCAACATTCATAATTATAGTATAAACGTAGCATGTTTTTGTGTATGTGCGTTTGTGAGATTTATTATTGTAACGTCTGTAAATTTCAAACACATACAGGATAATGTCACAGAAAAGTTTATGCCGAATTTAGTACAAAGACTTATTCGTAGTACCTACTTTATACTAGTATTATTTTGATTTAAAAGCTGTTCATATGTTGTTAAATAAGTAATTGGAAATTTTCTATTTTTACACAAAAAGGACGAAAATAGATTCAGCCCGAGCCCACAATAGAATAATTTACCAGAGAGACAAAGATTGATAAATACTTGTTAACCATATTGTCAATAGATTAATCATATAGAGGCCTTTCAATGAATGCAAATATCTGCTATTTTGTTGTGATTTTCATATTGTTTGCAATAAAAGGCGTAATTATAAAAAAACTATTGCAATTGTACATTTGTACTGAAGTAGATTTTCTTCTTTTTTCGTTTGACAGTTTGTCATGTATTTTACAAATACAGAAACAATATGGAAAAATGTGGTTTCAGATTGCGAGTACAGGTTTGGTGTCAATAGTTTTGCTTGTGACTTACATTTCAACTTACTAAGCTAAGCTCTAAGCCCTTTTACGACGTCAAATTGTCAACTATAAATGAATAAAACAATTATAGACTATAAAACATACTAGTCTCATCTTGCCGGTGTTAAAAGCCGGGTTTGCAATACTTCTGAGGCGACGCCAGCGCTCACCCCGAGCGAAAAACATATGAACTTCTTCATCTTTATCCGGATCCACCTGAACTGGAAATATCTGAAAGTCAAAAATAGTGACCGTGTATATTTCACGTCTAAAATGCATCTTATAAATCTCGCTTTGTCTCGGTGTATATTGGCGATACTTGTCGGTAAAATTATTAGAATGTTTTGTTTCTTTAGACGTAAAGTATAATTAAGCTCGTTTGCTAATGATTCGTAAAGAATGCTTCGATTTTGTTCACACGTGGAAATTAATTAACTACTACATGCACTTACAGCAGACGACAAAATTCACATTGTGACAATTATTTTACTGAGAATACATCTATTCTCGATTTTCACATCACGCACTAAAATAGAAACTATATAAAAAGTATGGGAAAAATGTATTCTTACAATACACCACTTAATTGTACAGTTGATCATACCGGCTAAATATACTATATGATACATAAATATGTAACTTATAGTCACGATTTGAAATACTATTATCATTACTCAATATAACACCTGGTGGAGCAATCAGAAAATTGCTGAATACATTTTAACAAATGTTTTAATAGTCAACTAGTATTTGTATCTAAGACCCATTGGGCTAATGGGAGCTACTTATAGATAATAAATTTACGGATAGAATAATTATAGAATTGTGTTCCATGCAGTCTTAAACAATGTCGACGTATTCATTTCTCTGATTTGTTGTCACTTTTTGTTCACTAAAATGTGTTTTTAGAAAGCATTTCTTACTTTTTGCCTTATCATTTAAAACATACAATACTATATATTGCATTTTATAAGCAACGTTACGTTACTATCTAAAATACCCTTTCAGTTTTGCCAATAAGATATCTCTCTTGGTAAAATACAAGCTTCAGCTGATTGTGCATCCAACGTGCAAAAAAAAAAGACTTTCATAACTAACCTTTCTTGCGTGGAATGATTGGAACTGCTTCACAAATACTTCGCTCAAAAGTTCAGTATCCGATGTCACAATTACTGGACTTGGCCCTTCAAAATACCCGTATGTTTTGCCATATTCTTTAGACCATTTCCTATACTGCTTGAACATGGGCTGTAAGAAAACGTAAATCAGTTTGAATATATTTGCCAGTACATTTAAATAGTCAGTTGTAAATATCAACCTATTTAACACTTAAGACGTGTTTTTCAAATAAAATGTAAGTCAATCGCCCAGTTCAAATGGAACTGCATCTGACATATTGAAATCACAGTGACTAAGAAACTCATTAATTTGATGAAAAATAAGTAACGGGTTTAACATTACTGAAATGTGACAAACAAAGTCAAGGGGTAGACTTATGAAACTGAAATTAATATAGTGAACTTTTTATTCGATTCATATTAACTGCTATGTTCGCGAAATATTTCTTAATTAGGCCAAAGTGGGCAGATCAGACATTAATCTAACGTAGATACTTATAACGTTTTTTTTAATCTTACGAGGTTTGATTCATACTAGGTGATTATCATGTTATGAGATAATTTTAGCACAATTACATCAACGGAAGCGACATCTTATTAGTTTTTAAGGCCACCTACAACCGAAAGGATAACCGCAATGTTAATCATTTACGTTGAAATGTCATAAAAACCCATGATTCATATCAATTGAGTTAAGTATATCTTTTTATGCGTGTGACCTAACCCTGCACCCATTTTAAAATTTAACCTTTTAAGGTATGCTACCGCCTCTGTGAAAAATAATTAGGTACTTTAGTAATAAGTCATACATTAGTCTTTTTGTTAGATTAAGCGTTACTTTTTAATGCAACCCTGTAAACAGTTAGGTTAATGATTGTAAGTATGCGTAACTGTATGTAAATTAATGTTTTAAATAAGAAGGTTTTGCTTTAGGCGACCTTGCAGTATTATTTCTTTTTTTTTTTGTGTTATAACAGTCAAAAAAATTATCATGCAGGCTTTTATTATGCCAAACTACATTACCTAATTTACTTTCGTACAAACTTTAAATTTCAAAGAGAAATTGTCCATTGTGTCTTTTGATATACTAAAGGAGTAATTGATATTTCAACAGTCAACACGGAAAAGTGTAAAGATATTTCTGATAGAAAGGAGTTCATACTATAAGACAACAAGCAAATAATTTATACAAATGATACAACTACCTTAACGATGTCGGTGATATCATTTCCTCAGGTTCAAATAAATTTGCTTTAATGGGGC
>JAUMHA010073088.1:4029-18775 GCA_032359765.1 Saxidomus gigantea
CACTCTAGATGCCTCAGGTTTTGCACCCGCAGTAAATTGATACAGTCATCTCACTCTAGATGCCTCAGGTTTTGCACTCGCAGTAAATTGATACATCTCACTCTAGATGCCTCAGCTTTTTCACCCGCAGTAAATTGATACATCTCACTCCAGATGCCTCAGGCTTTGCACCTGCAGTAAATTGATACAGTCATCTCACTCTAGATGCCTCAGGTTTTGCACTCGCAGTAAATTGATACATCTCACTCCAGATGCCTCAGGTTTTGCACCCGTAGTAAATTGATACATCTCACTCTAGATGCCTCAGCTTTTTCACCCGCAGTAAGTTGATACATATCGGTCTAGATGCCTCAGCTTTTTCACCCGCAGTAAATTGATACATCTCAGTCCGTACGCCTCAGGTTTTGCACCTGCAGTAAATTGACACAACTCACTTTAGGCGCTTCAGCTTTTACACCCACAGTTAATTTGCAAAAAATTGTTGGAAATGACCATACTATGTGTATTCTTTACTTTTTGAACATTCATCTTAATACAAGTTAAGGAAGTGTTAACATGTATCACATTATCACATTATTAAATAACTTAATTCAGTCAGGACAAGATGTATCAGTGTTGTATCTGCAGCAATGTTTTGGCGAAAAGTTGTGTTAAAAAAAAATCTGGCAAATATAAATGTTGGCAGCTGCACAATCTTATGGCATCCTAAATCTTTTGGTGGATATTAAAATTTGTGGTGAAATAAGCAAAACCCAGGCAATGTAATTGGCACAAAAACATTGCTTAGATATAGTTATACAGCGATTCTAATGTTATAAAGCATACAAAAAGAATTAAGATAACATTTTTTCTTATTCATTCCAGCTCACCAAGTGGCACTGCGAATTTGTTTCCTTTCCTAGACTGTTACATATTTAATATAATTTCTTCCCATGAGTTAATCTGTTTGTCTTGTTGCAAATTGAAATGACAAGAAAACTTTATTAATTTGCAAAATTTGGAGAAGGTTTTGTTCCCTGCAGGCTTAATGTGTTACTGAACCTATTAGTTTCTAACACGCTTGTAATTCACAGTTGCCACAGTAGGCTTCCACACTTGTCAGCCACAGTCGCGATTTTGATAGTATCACATTATGATCCCGTCATAGTTTTGTCTGATATGGTATTCTAAAGTCTGTACTTTAACAGGAATGTCAATTTTACAGACCATCAAAAGTCGCTGAATAGACAATCTAGTGTGTGTTGTGTTGATGTGCTGTGTTGACGTGTTGTGTTGACGAATCTGTTGAAAATAATGTGTATTGACAGTACAGAAGGTTGTTGACAGAAGGTTGATTTACACCATGACCTCTCTCAAGAATTGTCAATAATTCAATTAGATTAGGTGACACAAATTGTATTTCAGTGAAAGCAGTGTGTTAGTGTCAGTGTGTTAACATGGAATATTTAAACCAATTACACAATTACATGCCTTGTGCATTGTCCAATAATTACAGGATCAAATGTTACATAAATTTTATATACTGTGTCAGTGTGGTGTGGGGGTTAGGTTGAGAGTGAGGGGGGTACTCATCACCTTAGTGATTGTTCTAGTTATGGAAAATTTGTGTGTGTACATCATGTAATTTTTTACATCACTGTATCACTGTCACAATATCCTCAATAAATAAATTGTATACAGAATAAATTTCACTCTTTAATCAAACACCCTGTACCTTTACTTCTGGTTTTGGCGGACACTTGAAGTCAACTTTGGATGTAATGATATTTGAGAGGTCCTCTGAATATCATTACAGGCTGTATAGAGTTTCTGGAGATTATGTCATCAATTAAAACATAATTTCTTACCTTCCACTGTCATGTTTAATCTTCAAGTAAACTGTATTTCCAAATTTGCTTCCAAGAATTATTTGTTCATATTTCAAAGGGCAATTAAGGCTTCACCTGTTTTTTCTATTGGATAACCATTATTAGTTCTAGTCAGTGCTGCTCTAATTGGCAGCCTCTTAGTGGTACACCAGAAAATCTAACCTGGTTTAGTATTTTATTGTCAATAAATAGATAAAGATGAATACAGTGTTTTGACAAAAAGATAAAATGGTGTTGAGCTGGGTTATCCAATAACTAGCCTAAATAATTTGGTGTTGAAGTGTGACCCATTTCAGAGACACATATCTGCAGCAAGTCATTGCAAACATATTCTAAAAATAACATGTATACATGTAGTAGCGTATGAATTTATGCAGTCATTGATAAAAGTGCCAATCATTGTTCCTTGGAAAGTTTTCAATTGAGATTGTTGAACATGCAGTCTTTTTATAGATCAGCAGTTCTTGTGATAAAGACTGTGTGAATGTCCTAATCATAAATCGGGATTCAAACTTCAGAAGATGCAGTAATATTTCAAATCTTTATCCCAACTTGCATTGAGTATACTTCTGTCGGCTATTTAAATTTAACCTTTGAGTTAAGATTATGAGGTAAAACGAAGTGATGAAAGTTTCATTGTAAATGAGATAGGGCTACTAAGGTGAAGAAAATTCAGAGAGGTTTCATTGAGTATAGGGTATTGCCCTTTACTTTTTCTAATGCTCCTGCAGTAGAAAAATCAATACTGCTCTAAACTTAGCAAAGAAGCTAAGGTATTGTCTACAATATTTGTGCATTAGAATGAAATATAGATATTTTTGGCCCTCTTTGTTTCCTGAATTTCTTCATTAATGTGTGAAAATATTATTTTGATGACAAACAAAAATGCTTAGCTCCCCTGACCCCCTACAATGCATGGCGCTTATTAGAAGCAATACAATATTTATTTAGTGACATTCTTTTTAAGATGATTCCAGATGAGACCGAAGTATTCTGTTTCTGAGTGTGAATTCTTGTTGCAGAGATTCTTTGAGTATCACACCCTATACATGCATGTATGTGGTAGAATGCATGGTTCATATTAAAGGCTCACGGTCAGTTTTAACGGCCCGTGATGAGTTTTGATGTTACAATTACTTGTAGCACTTATATATTTTGAAAAAAGATATCTTGATGGCTATTTGTTGTTCAAAAGACATTTCTAATAATATTTCTTTAAATAAAAAGTACATTTTTGTCGAGCCAACTTGCCTCGGTACGACAGAGTAAATTGTTGTCACTTTGGCAGTTTGGTGTTTTGTGTATGCATGCATCTGTTGGGAAGAGCTTGTCATGGTTGTAACTTCCTCATGCATTGAAGGATTTTGAAATGACCTTGCATAATTATTGTTCACTACAATAGGACAGCATGTTGTGTGCAAGACCCAGGTCTGTAGCTCAAAGGTCTAGGTCACACTTAGAGATTAAAGGTAAAAAATGTTCACTTGAGACCTTGTTTGGGCTGTTATGTACTATCTTTTTATACATTCAAGGTCACTCTTATGGGTTAAAGGTGAAAAAAGACCTTAATTGTCTGGGCTGTACCTTCCTCATGCATTGAAGAATTTTGTATTGGCTTGCCATAGTAGTTCACCACAATGAGATGGTGTGTCGAGCTCAAGACCCTTATTAATGCCTCAAAGGTCAAGGTCAAATTTAGAGATTAAATTAGTTAAAAAAATAGAAACATAAGACTTTGTCTGGTCTGTTACTACTTTGCAGGTCCGTAGCTCAGACAGTTGGCAGGCTCAGCATGTTGGGCACCTTGTATAATCTAGGGCAGTATATTTTGCAAAGATAATTTACAAAATTATTCCTGAAAACACAAGCCAGTAATATGAATATGAAAGAAAGGCATAATATTATTATGTCAACACTGTTTTAAGTAAAGTCATCATTCTATCTCAGCTAATTCACATTGATCATCTGGGGGTAAAGTTATACACACTAATGTCTGAAAAAAATAAAACTACATTTTAATGAGCATTTCTGTACTTCAGTGTAGTGACTGCACAATGTTTAGTTTTATTACCAGCCAGAATGGAAATATTTTGGCACATTATTGTTATTGCATGTGATGTTAATATTTGTGTTGATATTTAGATACTTTGTGAATTATTGATAGGTTTCTCATATCTCCTGGCAATTCATAAATTGTTTTAGACCATTATAAGTCTCAGAGGAAACTACAAGAAATAATAAAATTTAGATGTGTTCCTTATTCAATTGGCCAAATGTTGTCTCCCATTACTTTGTGTGGTACATTTCCACTGTCAACAATAAAATTCTGCTGTGAGATGGCACAGCTAGTAGACTGGTGGGGGAACTTTTTTCTGTGAATTATTAATGGGGTATTTTCCTATTGAATTGCAGTCATTAATTGCTGATTGGAGTGTTCCAGTGATTTTTAACCTCATTTGATGTAAGATAAGGTCAGGTTTTGCATTGAAGCCACAGTGGATTTTGTTCAAATTATCTGTAATGGGTTAGGCTTGAAACACTGCAGAAATACTCATTTACTTTAAAGCTTCATGGAGCCATTCTTGCAGTCTTATTTGACTCATTCTTCCTTCGGAGGACTAAAAGTCTTGTAGTCTTAAGTATCCAATTAAGGCAAAAAGTTGTAGGTAAATACCAGGTTGTACCAAAATCATATGAAAGTGTAACCCTGGATTCAAGAAGTCAATGAATGAATGTAACGTTTTGAATGAATAATAATAATGTCTCTTTAAACAATTTTTGCTGAATATCCAACTTCCAGTTTCAAGGTGTCTTCGTTCACTACATGTATACAATTGCAAGGCAGTGTGAAACAGTTGGCCATATTTGTATAGATCGTTTCTTCTCTTCCTGCAGCTATAGTTATTGATCAGTACAGATTGTTTACTTGCATTTTGTGTAATTAAAATGGAATTAAAGACATTGATATATCTCTGAATTACAGATGGTAAGTAACATTCCTTTCCTCTGTTTTATTTTTGCCTTTAAATTACTGTGATAGCATATTGCTATAATTATATGGGGGCTCTGATTTTCCTGGATGAATTATTTAAGTACACCACAAAGTTAAGATCCCCACAAAAAGCTTCTTTTCTCTTTCAAAGTGTAGAATTTCATAACATGTTCATGTGTCAAAGAATTGCAATTTGTGTCTGTCTATAGCTCACCTGTGCATGAGCTACTGTGACCACCTTTCCCTTCTGTCATCTGTCAACTATTATCTTGAGATCAATCTCTTGGAACCTGGACATATTGTGGATAAATGTAGTTTGATATTGGGCAAGAGTTCACCACAAGCACAATTGTTGTGGCCTATGATTGAGCAATTATTGTAGCAAGTCTCGGCCAGGCTGGAGATAATTGTTCCCTTAATGCATCAAAATACTCAATACTTCATTTTGTTTACAATTGTTAGCTTCTTCATTCCTCTGCCAATGGTTAAATGAACTTAATTATGGTGAGATATTAAATATAACAGCTGTGGTCTCAGTTAGTAAAATCATGTTTTAGTGTAAATAAGACCGGTTTTTTCTTCAGATTTTCATAAAATTTTTGTCCAAAAAAGATCAAAGAAAATTGATGAAACAAAATAAACAGAAGTAAAACTTGAGACAATTTGTTGAGATCATTCTTCAGACACAAGAGGATTTGGAAAAAAACGAACAAAGAAGAAGCAGCAATTGACATAAAGTATGATAGTTGCAGATTATAATATTCTCAGACATGTTCCGTGGTCCCCCCGTGGTCCCCTGCTGCCTGTAAATCCAAGTCTAGTCACATCATTATTGCCTACCAAATATTTCATTAATTCTTATAGTCCTATTTTGCATGACAATGTGTTTGCAATAGACGTAATTCTGTGGAACGTTATTTTAGTTTAGCGGCGATGTAAGCAACATCTTTTCTCCGGGGGCGCTCTCTTGACAAATCTCCAACAACCAGTTGTCTTATTTATGTATAGGGTTGAAATTAGAAATAAACAGTTATGACGTTAGATCTCCCTTGTGGTTGGTACTCCGTTTAGTGTTCCGGTACCGCAAAATATTGTCAGTACGCGAGTTTTGACATTACATGGAAATCTGAAAAGATGTTCTGTAAAATAATGCCAGCATCATACTAAAAGTTATTGAAATACTGTATGAGGGAAATTCAATATAAAACAGAATATATATAACAATGATGTTGACCAGTAATGTTTACAGAAAATCTCCACTACCAACAATGCTTTGTGTTTTAAGGTATGTTCCAGTACTTAGTGTAAAGGACCTGTAGTTCACCCTATGCTGCAATAACAGAATGGAAAAGTGTTGTCAAAGTAGCTTTGTCATATTGATAGTTGCCATAGCAAAGATAGGTGAAAAAAAACGCTCATATAAGCCAAGACAGTAAAGCCAGATGTTTGTCTAATTGTTAAAGTCATCGCTTTGCCTTATTAGTTAAAAGGTGTTCAAATCATTCTTTGTCAAGTATTGGCCACTGACATTAGATACATTACAGCCATTGTAAATACAAGTGTTCAAATCATCTTTACTATTGTGGTGACTGGTTCCCAGTTTGTTTGAATGTGTTTTAGTGCCATATTGGTTTTAGGGGTCCAAGTCATTTTTCCGTATTAGTTTAAGGTATTGAAGCATTATATTGATGTACTGGTTAAAGGTGTTAGAAGTCATCATTAACCTGATAGTTGTTACTGATATATTTTGTGAGCACATTCTGACAAGTGTTTTTTTACAGATGTATCTTTTCTTTTTCAGACTGCCGTTCAGCAGACTGGTAATGGATGTGACCAGATTGAGCACTTCACGGAGACTGTGAGCTAGAAGATTGGCTGAAGCAGAACATTGTTCCAACTGTGATACAACAATTACTTCCTTTTGTGATATAAGAAGAATTATTTTCCTTTAATTATTTTAATTTAGTGATAGTATCCTATAAGAAAATATAAGAAAATGGCTAGTTTCTTCAGAAGGAAAAGAAGCCTTATATTGAAGCTCATTCTAGGAATTCCTACACTTTGGTTTATAATTGTGATATTTTTAAGTTTTCAAAGTACAGATAATGAAAGGCCCCTACATGAGAAAGGCCCAGACATTGCTAAAAGAGACGTAGGAAACCAAAGACAGGCAGGAGTATTCCAGGGATTTCAAAATCCAATTAATAAGTTTAACCAGATGGTGCAACCTTTTAATCCATTTAATAACAAAGAAGTGACTAAAGCTAAAAATGTGATAGACTCCAACAGACATGACAGTGTAGCAGGTGCAGGAAATCCGAATGATAAAGTTGTACACCAAGATTACGATGCTTCTGGTAAATTTAGAACATCTGACACAGGACCAGGTGAGGCTGCTTGTTTTGTTTTCTTTATATTCCTAATTATGCCATCTCTAAAAGCTCAAGTGAACGAAGTTTAACTGTATTTGTTTTTCAATAACTGGAATAAATTACAACGGTATCAATTAGATGACGTTTGTAAACTGTTTTCTTTAATCATGGTGACTTTAAATGAAAAAATTGTTTGCAATCAAATACTGAAGAACCCTTGCTCCTTAGAATCATATAACTTTGTAGGCTTATTGGTCATGGCCACTGGAAGACTATTAATTTTGGAGCCAGTTGGTTAAAGGTCAAGGTCACTGACATTTAATAAAAGAATGGTTTCCAGTCAGTAACTATAAAGATGATGTAACATATTATTCTTATTGATGATCACCAGTGGAAAATCCTATGGTTTTTGTGTCTGTTGGTCAAAGGTCAAGGTTATGGTGACCTTTATTTAAAAATGGTTTCTGATCAATAACTAAAGTACAGTTTGCCAAAGTTGGTAGACTTATTGGTCATGACCCCTATACATTTTGGGATCAGTTGGTATCAAGAAATGAAATATTGTACTGTGTTACTCACAGGTTCATATGTTTTTAACCATTGCTATTTTATGAGAAATTTACACAATTTCACTATAACTAGAATTTAATTATTTGGCTCTAAAACGTCAGGTGTATTATATTTTTGGCCCTCTCATGATACCACACTCACTGTATTGGTATGGGAGAGACATGTTTTTGGTCAAAAACACTTTCCTAGCTACTTTAATGTTTATAAAACCAAACAGATGTAACAAACAGAAAGAAACACACTCCCAAACTTTCATTCCATTAGCTAGGGGTCTGGGAAATTTGTTAACACAGTTTCGAAAAACATGTTCAGATAAACTTGCCAAATATGTAACTATTGCCTGCTGCTTGTTTTTTTTTCTTGTCCTTTGGGAGACCATTCGTCTTCTCAAAGAAACGGCTGATAGCGTCTACTACGCTTAGATTGCTGCCATATTAGGCAGCCATGAAAAGCCAACTTTAACGAGACATATTAAAACGGCTGAGGAACATCCATGGTAACATTCTGTATTGATGAATTTAAACGATCTTAAATTTATTAGAAAAGCAATTTTCTAGTGGGCTTAGTTTTTACTTCAATTTTTGTGTCATGAGAGATTTTAGAATTTTCATTCCTTTTAAATGAAAATGGCAGTGTGACTTCTAATTTGCATGATCTCTTTAAGGAGGATAGTTTTTCTATAGAATTTATTAATTCAGTCTTTAGAACAGTGTAATAGGAAAGGGAAATTGATCGGTGAAAAACAGTTGTGTTCTTTTATTTCCTACAAATGAATCAAAAGTTCTTGTCCTTAAAACAAATTGCATGGTTTTATTTCACTTGAAAAAATAAAACAATTTCCAGAAAGAAGAATGAATAATTCCCAAAAATTTATTTTGGCAAGAAATGTTTATTCTCAGATCGGTTTTTTTTTTTAAATAAAGGGAGGTAATTGCATAAACAGAAGTTGTGAATTCAATGCAAAATATCTGATTGGACTTTGTCATCAGTTACTTTAAGAAGCATAATGTGAGATATATAATATAATTGTGTACCTTCCTTCACAGTCAAGTTTAAATTAATTGCAATAAACTTTAATCTTTGTCAGTAACATTTATGACATGCTTCTAGCTATCAAAGATGAAAATAAATAGGAGTAGTTTACGGAGCAAGAGAAATTTACCGCATTTTGTGTTTGTGTATGCTTATGTATGTATGAGTGTGTGCGTGTGTGTGTGTGCCCCAAGTCTTTCAGTGTGTAAAAATGTCAAGGATTTGTTTGTACACTAAACTGTCACGGTGTATCTACCCTTGTAAAATGAAAATCTTATTTTCATGAGATTAAACTTAAATTCAGTTGTACTACAAATTATATCATACAATGTAACATTGCTGTTGAAAGCATAAAATGGAATATTTTACTTGTTATTTGGTATCTTCATGAAGAAACTGCCTGTGGTGTCATTACATTCTCATTGCGAAAGAAAAATCATATATTGTTAAATAGGTAAATTCAAGGTTTTCCTGTTCCCAAACTTGACGTATTGATCTGTGGTATCAATGATCACAGGAAAATAAATGGATACGGAGGTTTAGAGATGTATCACCCAAGGCTGTTATCGTATACTCTATAATCAGAGTGAGCGAACAGTTCTGTCAGCCATATAGTTTTTAAACATTTCGTCCCTAATTCTTGTCTCACTGATAAAATTAATAATCAGAATCGTCTTCCAAAATATGCTCTGTATTAACTAAAGTCTGACCAAACACTACATTAATTAATTGTGCGTTCTAGCGATATTTTATATATGTATTGATTTGTGATAATGCAATTTGCATGTTATGGAGATTGTCAATCTTGTCGTCTTAATACTTTCTCAATGGACCTGATCATTTATGGCACCTATTGTAATTTGTAGATATATCCCCACAAGATGTTGCAATTAAAGAAATAATGATATGCGATAACTGACTGTCTAACTGACTGTCTGGTACCTGAACTTGCAGTCTGTTTTGTAGTCATGCTGCAGAGAATTTAGTGGCAGATTGGAAGGGATCCAGAATGGCATGCTTCTGATTTATTTATATGTTAATTTATTATCAGTCAACAAAATAATCACTACTTAATTAGATGTGAATGAATTTTCTTCTGTTCATTACTTAAAACAATATGCTCATACAAAATGTTTGGCTCATGGTATCTTATTTAAAAGTTTGACAGCTGGCCAGATGACACTGGACTTGTATTCCACTAAATAACAATTACTGTGCTCTGGAACTTAAAAATAAACATCAGATCTCATAATATTAATGGGCATCTATCTTTACTAATTGTTAGATAAGAATTTCAGCAGATAAACACTCATTTCACACTCTGTCTTCCTGGCACTGGTGGCACTCACCTGGTAAATTGGTATAGTTTGGGCTTCCAATTAGAGTGCACCAGTTATCACTTGCAATTTGACTTGAGATTATAGCTGACAGCTTCTATGATATTGAGATTAGGTCAAGATCAAGGTCAAAGTTACTAAAAATAGAACTCCATTCCAGTCTTGTGCATGAATTTGCATGAAACTTTGCAAAAGGATCAACACCTGAAGCGCATGCTGTCAAGGAATCTCACATTGGTTAAGGTCATGGTCACTTACACTAAAAGTATGATTTTCTTTCAGATATGGAACTTCACTATGATCTTGACGTTTAAGTGTGTGAACAAAATTTGATGTGAAGTGAATCTGGCTTTAAAATGGTATCTCAGATGAGTCAAATAAGAACACCATGATAAATACACCGCCCACCTTGGTATAAAAAATAGAATTATAAACAAAATAGCATTGTCTATATTCTTACTCCAATGAATAAGCCTTATTCATTAACTGCCAGCAAACAAAATAATCTTCTTAAGACAGATTCCTCGTTCACTGTAGAACATAAAAAATATGTGAAATGGTAAAATGCCATCAGCTTTGAGAAGCTTACTGGTTTCTATGGGAATGAAAATAACGTTCTGTCAACATAGTACACTTACTGGCATGAAATGTTGATGAGGCTTATAGTGAAAGGTGGCAGGCAGTGGACTGAGACGCTAACAAAACCCTTTCCAGGGGCATACTTTAAAGTACAGAAGCACAAAGTATTTTAAAATAATGTGTCCCCGTCTATTACCTGAAGAAAGCATAAATTTTATCATACTTTTCTATAGATTAATACCTTAACAAGTCTGAAAGAACTCTAAGAACCATAACTCTGCAGCTACACGAGGCAGTTAACTCATACATTGTGTTCTTTACCTTTGTAAAGTGTTCTTGCTGCATGCCTCCTGTTGAAATCTGTTTTAGCTCTCTGTTCAAAAGCTCAAGGTTAGTTATGTCCAGCTACACTACTGAAACTTGATTACAATATATTATACTTATGGACAAAATGTTAATACAAACTACATTTAACAAGTGTACATGTCTAGCCAGACACTGACTTAACAAAATTCTTAAATATCACTCTATTTACTCACTGGAAGCCACATTTTTAAAACAGTCAACAAAAGGTGGATGTAATTTTTTTGACTACATGATCGTGCACAAACTGAACCAGATTGTACCAGTATGTCTATTGGTTTTTAACAAAATTTGCAGCAAAAGCATGCCTTTCATAGCAAGACTTTTTTCCTGGTGATACGGCATAATATTAGTTTTAAAAGTGTTATTAAAATCTGAAAGCAATGAATTCTCATCAGATATCTCTTAAGCTGAAGTCACTTCCAGAAAATTCCTGTAAGGGAGGTAATTGTACAATATATGATGTGTTTAAATCTGGAAAGCATTGTATTGCTTTTGTCTTGCTCTTTTTCACTCAGAAATAGATGTTCTAAAGCAAGTGAGTATTGAAGTATTGAAAAATGTGAAGTGTCTTATGTTATGACACACTTGCCAAAAAACGAAAGAGTTGTTTGTCTAGTATTTCTTTTCTGCAGGTTGTAAATTGCTAGCGTTTCTTCTGGAGTCTCGACCAACCTTCAATTATATGAACAATTTATTTACTGCAACCCAAGTCCAGATCTTTATCACAGGCAATTTATTGTCAAGCAAACACGTACTTACGGAGCGGTAGGCTCTGTCAATTTCCTGTCTGCCGTTTACAAAATTATGGTGCTGATCGGAAATTGAGACATTCCCGATGTTTACATGGAACAAAATCAATGAGTTTAGACAGTGTATGAGTGGAAAAGAAGGTATCTGCTAGCCGTCGCTATCTTCACATCACTAAGATCACATGATTTAAAGCGATGTCTGTACGGACCTCATTGATATCCCTGAAGTGTTTTCATTTAAGTAATGGATATGACATATAAATTAATTGTGTATTGATGTTGCTAAAATGATTAAGCAAATATGGTCAGCTGTAATGGATTAATAATGTAAAGTTTTTGCATGAAGATCATTTTGGCTCATCAAGCAATATTGTTCAGGATGAGCTACTGCTCGCCATCCATAATATTCATTGGTTTTCTTTAAGTGACATTTTCTTCAATCAGCATATCTTCCAGCAATGCTAGATGAAAGGTGGTGAAACTTGGCAGTAATGTTCTTTTAATTGTCCTTGGCCAATGTTCCTTGAATTGCCGTTAATTAACATTTATTGAATTGTCCTTGACCATCATTTCTAGAATTGCCCTTGACCAATGTTTCTAGAATTGTCCTTGACCAACGTTTCTAGAATTGCCCTTGACCAATGTTTCTAGAATTTCATTGAATTGTCCTTGACCAATGTTTCTAGAATTTTCCTTGACCAATGTTTCTAGAATTGTCCTTGACCAACGTTTCAAGAATTGCCCTTGGCCAATGTTTCTAGAATTGCCCTTGACCAATGTTTCTAGAACTGCCCTTGACCAATGTTTCTAGAATTGTCCTTGACCAACGTTTCTAGAATTTTCCTTGACCAATGTTTCTAGACTTGCCCTTGACCAACGTTTCTAGAATTGCCCTTGACCAATGTTTCTAGAATTGCCCTTGACCAATGTTTCTAGAATTGTCCTTGACCAACTTCATTGAATTGTCCTTGACCAATGTTTCTAGAATTGCTCTTGACCAATGTTTCTAGAATTGCCCTTGACCAATGTTTCTAGAATTGTCCTTGACCAACTTCATTGCATTGTCCTTGACCAATGTTTCTAGAATTGCCCTTGACCAACGTTTCTAGAATTGCCCTTGACCAACGTTTCTAGAATTGTCCTTGACCAATGTTTCTAGAATTGCCCTTGACCAACGTTTCTAGAATTGTCCTTGACCAACGTTTCTAGAATTGTCCTTGACCAACGTTTCTAGAATTGTCCTTGACCAACTTCATTGAATTTTCCTTGACCAATGTTTCTAGAATTGCCCTTGACCAATGTCAATTAAGTAAATGCAGCCATTTATTCTTAAAAGATTTCAAATTCTCTTAGTAAATATGTACAGAATCTAAGCAAAGGTCAAGTGAAGAACTAAAAGCTTTTGAACAATCTAAGCAAAGGTCAAGTGAAGAACTTAAAGTTTTTGAACAATCTAAGCACAGGTCAAGTGAAGAACTTAAAGTTTTTGAACAATCTTAGCACAGGTCAAGTGAAGAACTTAAAGTTTTTGAACAATCTAAGCAAAGGTCAAGTGAAGAACATTTCTCATATTACTTTGTTAGAAGTGGATTTACTTCTGCAGTGAGCCTATACCAATTTAAGTACTAAATTTATCTTTCAAAATGTGAAATGTCAGCAGAAGTATATACCTCAGTAAAACAACTGAGTACCTTTTAGTTGGGGCCATCATGGCCCAACTATTTGT
The DNA here is from genome assembly GCA_032359765.1 of Saxidomus gigantea. Lineage (NCBI taxonomy): Eukaryota > Metazoa > Mollusca > Bivalvia > Venerida > Veneridae > Saxidomus > Saxidomus gigantea. The sequence continues at coordinate 17,621 of JAUMHA010073088.1, forward strand.
CTGAAAATATTTCTTTTATACAAGGAAAAGATCTGTTCAGATTTCTTGAGTGTTAATGCAAGATTGATTTGTGACTTTCTGATATTTTGATAATTTGAAGAGCAAAAAAAAACATAAACAAAAAGAAGCAATCATAATCCATGGTAACAGTAATACCCATGACTGGCTTAACATTTATAAATGAATTTACTGGAAGATAAGGTAAGAAATGCGATGTAGTAGACACAAGTGTGATTGGAGACAATCTTTTTCAGGATGACTTACACGTAATAGACTTCCTGTCTACTAACAGAATATTGCGGAGTGATCGTGGAGTGATTGTGCCGTAGACTGGTAGTTTGGGAAGAGTCCTTGTGCAATTGTCTGCTGTAGTTTTTATAATTACATTCAATTGTAGTGCTTGAGATGAGAATGTGATTTAGTTTAGATTGAGAAAACCTGAAAATAAAACTTAGTATAGGTTAGTGTTCACTTTGATGCATTTACGAAAATAAATTGGTCAGGCGCCTTGCAGGGCAGAATAATTTATTGTTGTGAATGTATCAAAATGAACATTAACCTGCTTAGTGTTTGAAATTATTTTTTTGTAAATCAGCATTGTTCCTCTATTAACTCACTACGTAAATAATAGGGTCCTGAATTCCTTTGCATTTTAATAAAATTCTATTCTTTTTTATGTGAGGCTTAATGTTTTATGACAAGTTGATACCAATGACAGCTATTTGACTGATTGCTGTGAAACATCAAATGGCTTAAATTGTAATCAGTGTGACCTATTTAACTATATATGGCAGTTAACAAGAGTATTTCCTGTAATATTTAAATTATTAATGATTAATGATGAAATAGTATCAATGCTAAATGACTTGAATGCGAGTCTATCTGTCACTTCTGGTGTCCCACAGGGATCTATATTAGGCCCTCTTTTGTTCTTGTTATACATCAATGATATAGCTTATGTTTCCACTACTGGTTCAACAGACCTCTATGCAGACGACACCACAATATATGAATCGTCAAACAATCTAAACGAAATTCAAAATAATCTTCAAAAAAGTTTAAACGCTATCAGTGGCTGGTGTTCATTGAATAACATGGTCCTGCATCCCTCGAAAACAAAATGTATGGTTATTTCTACAAAATACAAACTTAGAT
>JAUMHA010073199.1:2873-16055 GCA_032359765.1 Saxidomus gigantea
TTTGCATATAAGCTACTATCATGGATTTCAGTAACCACTTATGGGATTGATTTGAAACTTCACTGTTTGCATTTCAGGATCAAGGAGTGGCAGTAGCTCAAGCTTCATGGCTGTTTCGTTGCCAGGAAATCTTCAGGCCAAGAACCAGTTGGACCAGAACGAAACCTCCATGAGTATGCTAGAGAAACTGATGAGCCCAATAGTCAACCTGAAAAAACTTCCATCAAACATTACACCAGAAACCGTTGTTATGGTCAGTGATGATGAAGCAGACGACACAGTAAATGACAATAAATCTGCTAAAAGAAAACCAGCACAGTATACACTGGAGGAGAAGGAGGCTATTGCCATTGAAGCAAAGAGGTATGGGACAACACATGTTGCAAACACGAAGAACATTCCACTTCCAGACATTCTAAGCTGGATGACGCTGTTTGGTTTACGTAACCCTGGCAACCAGAGGCTCGGTAAAACGGGGAAACAGGTGAACCATGAGGCAGATCTCTCGCTTGTTCGTTGGATTGTTCAACAACAGGAAATGAACGGATGTGTTGATTTAAATAGTATGAAACAGTATGCTCTTACTGTACACCAATCTACTAATCCAAAATTCTGTGCGTCAAAAACATGGCTTGGTAATTTTCTTCAAAGGAATATGTCTGTACTTCAGGGTACAAAGTTTGTTCATGGAGATAAAGGTGATGAGTTAGATGTGTATGGTAATACAGATATAGCAAGTGTAGCTGTGAAACAAGAAATGATGGATGAAAGCAGGCATTCAGGGGAAATCCAAACTGGTGAAAATGTATTACAAAACCTAGGACATGATTCAGTGTTGGAGGATATTCCATTAAATGAACAAATTCTTTTAAATCAAGCTGTGGAAGCTGGATTTAATGCAGATGATGACAATGATGATAATTACGAAGAGGAAAGTTTTGCTGATGATAACAATGATGTTAGTGATTTAGGGAACGTGTCTCATGATCATGAAGCAACAGGAACCAGTGGTCCAAATCTTCAGATGATAGAAACTCCATTTGGTAAGAGACCAATCATAATCGGTCAATCTAAAGCCTTTGACGCAAAGTCGGAAAGAAAGATTGTTCAGTGGGTTCTAGAGCGACAAGATAGAGATGGATATGTGTTCACAGATGATTTTAAAAACTATGCTAGATCTCTTTATAAAGGTTCAAAAGTATTCGGTGCAACTCAGGCCTGGATGAAAAAATTCTTACGGAGAAATCGGGCCTTGAAAAACGTAAAGTTTTGTTCCAAGTTCAAGAATGTATATACTACTGAGGATAAAGTAAACTCTGTAGCATTGGCAAAGAGATATGGTGTGTCATATTCATCAAAGCACACTGGTATTAATCAAAAAGTGATTCATTGTTGGAAATTGGCTTATGAGAAAGGAATGTTAAATGTTGACCAATCAGCGTTGTTGAAGATTGAAGCCATGTGCTCAAATTTCCCTACTCAAGCATTACCTGATAGCATTGTAAGTCCTTCTACCTCAGTTACAGGTACATCATCTAATTTCAGTCCAAGTGTTATGGACCAGGCGACTCGTGGAATTGTTCCTGAATTTGAAAGGAAGATAGTGCAAGAAATTAAAGATTTGCAGCAATGCGAAGGAAGTGTGAATTACAATGATATAAGTAAGATCAGTCAGTCGATCTATAAAGAAACCAGACCAAACTTTAAAGCCAGTTATAATTGGGTGAAATCATTTTTAGATAGACATAAAGAAGCTTTAGCTGATATTGAGCTAGAAAATGTAAGTAAACTGTTAGTTGACAGTGATGCTTCATCGATACATAAACAGAAAAGCAGTCAGCTATCTGATCCAAAAATTACTGAAATGGTAGACAAGGCTCTAAAAGCTATCGGTAGCAGGGAAGACACTGAAGATGGAACAGGTTCTGAGTCTGCTAAGGAAAAACGACCAGTTGTTGTAGGACCATCAGTCATGTTTGATAGAAAGACAGAGCGGAAACTTGTAGAATGGGCTCTAGGAAAACAGCAGGCTGATGGGTATGTGTTTACTGATGATTTCAAACTGTTTGCCAAATCTGTTCATACTGGACCAAAGAATTTCTCAGCTTCCTCCGGCTGGATGACATTGTTCATGCGAAGGCATCGTGTCTTGAAAGATGTACAGTGGCGATCAAAATATAAGAACAATTACACTGAAGAGGAGAAAATGGCAGCAGTGGTAGAGGCCAAACGTTTTGGTACTGGCTATGTTGGTAGAAAGCTTGGCATTGAGCCAAAGTTAATTTCGGCATGGAGATTCAAAATGGAGAAAGTGAAGATGGACAAACAAACTTTTTGGAAGGGAACAAAAGTTAGGAAATTTGGAAAGTTTCAGCAATCAAGATATGCTCCTGTAAAACATACTGCTTTGAGTCTGGGTGGATCTGATGCATCTAGGGGTATCGTGCCAGAGTTTGAACATAGAATTGTAGACCTTATGCTTGAAGAACATCAAAAGGAAGGTAGTATTTCATATGAGGAGATGAGCAGAATTGCTCAATCTGTGTACAAAGAAACCAGACCCACCTTTAAAGCATCTTATGCATGGATTCGAAACTTCATGAAGAGGAATGAAGAGAGTTTACCTGACCTTAACATTGACAATGTGAAGAAAGTGTTCCTCCCAGAAGAGGATGGAATGGAGATTTCAGGCGTTGGTTTGCAAGGTGCATCACCAAACGGAGCAGATGACTTCAGACTTCAGAAAATATTCCACCGTAGACCAATAATTGTTGGACAGTCCAGATCACTAGACACCAAAACAGAAAAGAAACTTGTACAGTGGACAGTTGAACAACAACAGAAAAATGGGTATGTATTTTTAGACCAGTTCAAATCCTATGCACAGTCACTTTACAAAGGAGAGAAAAAATTTGCTGCTACCCAGGCTTGGAGAGTAAAATTTCTTCGAAGAAACCATGCAGCTTTGAAACATATCAACTTCCAGTCAAGTTTCAGAAATCAGTATTCTTTGGAAGAGAAAAAGACAATAGTACAAGAAGCTAAAAAGTACGGAGCAGCACATGTGGCAAAGACGACAGGGATTGAGCATTGTCTTATAAATGCTTGGAAGGTAAAATTAGAAAGAAGTGGTCTCATTCCTGTAGATGACAGCCCTATTCAGAGTCCAAGTGGGTCTAGTGAGAGGCCAAACTTTGCATCTAAGTTGCAGCATATAAAAGACCAAGTTGGTCCAGGACTGTACAGTTACAGAGGGATTGTACCTGCATTTGAAAAGAGGATTGTTGATATGATAATGAACAAGATGGATGAAGAAGGCAGCGTGTCCTACCAAGATGTCAGTAACTATTCTAGAGCAGTTTACAAAGAAACAAGGCCACACTTCAAGGCAAGTTACAACTGGATCAAAGACTTTATAAAGAGAAACAAGAAAGAATTGAGACATGCAGAGTTTGAGCAGTGCAGGCGAATCTCACATGATTTAGAAGCTGACACAGAAGTGCTTATTCCAGAAGATCATATAGGTAATGTTGAGACCTTTCTGAACCAGGATGAAGCTACAGGTAGTAATGAAACTGAAGAAGACACCCCAAAAGATGACTCCGTTGGTCCTTGGGAAAGTCAGTCTGATATGGATATAGTTATTGATAACCCTGAAGATCCAAATTATGAATCACAATTTAATAAAGATGTTGCAGGATCATCCAAGAGCTCAGAAAAGGCAAAAAGTATGGACATCACGAAACTTGTTGCAAAAAGACCAATTATTATTGGTAAGGGTGTGCACTTCAACCGTAAAACTGAAAAGAAGATAGTTGAGTGGTTGTTAGAGACTCAAAACAAAGAAGGCTTCGTATTTACTGATGACTTTAGGAGGTATGCAAGGTCATTGTATACAGGTCCTCCAGAAAAATTTGGTGCTACAAATGCTTGGATTTCTAAGTTTCAGAGGAGAAATAGACTAGAAGGCAAGATAGAATTTCAGTCTAAATTGAAAGGCAATAATGCTAAATTTGAAGAAAAGATTTGCGAACTTATACAAGAACAGCAGGAAAAGGAAGGTAGCGTTTCAAATGATGATATTCAGAGAATAACTCAATCAGTATATAAAGAAACAAGACCAAATTTTAGAGCATGTTATGGCTGGATAAAAGATTTTTTGAAGAGGAACAAAGAAAAACTTGCTGGAGTTGATCTTGAAAATGTTAAGAAAATCTACATTCCTGATGAAGATGAAAGAGATGGGGTCCTTATTCAGAACTATGACCCGACAAAGAGTTTATCCTACCTAGAAACTTCTTCCTCTAACCTCAGTGGTCATACAGACGATAGAAGTAATCTGAGTTATTCTGATGGTCAAAGTCATGATAACTCCTGGCTTGACCTTGATAGTTCAGTTGACCTTGACACTTCAAGGTCGCATACTAACCAATCACCAAGAAGTGTTCTAGACAAACTTGCTAGTCAGAAAAGGCCTGTTATTATTGGGCCACCAAGAGGAATGGACAGTAAAACAGAGAAGAAACTTGTTCATTGGATGCAAGAACAGCAAGAGAAGAATGGTTGTGTTTTTCTAGATCTCTTTAAAGATTATGCCAAATCTATCCACTCAGGACCGAAAAAATTTGCAGCAACCCAGGCTTGGATGACCAAATTCAAGCAACGAAATCATGACGCTTTAAAGAATGTTTTTATAAAATCAAGGTTTCGAAATGAATACTCTATAGAAGAAAAACTTGGGATCGTGGAAGAAGCAAAAAGATTAGGTTGTAACCATGTTGGTAGGAAACTTGGAATAAATGGTGGAGTAATTTACAGTTGGAAGGTCCAGTTAGAGCAAATGGAGAGGCTGGGAACAGGTGCTGGATTGAATGACTCTGTTGATACCACCGAGGCCAGTTCAAGAGGTGTGGTGCCAGAATTTGAGAACAGTATTGTTAGAATGGTTCTTGAAACACAAAGAGCTAAAGGTAGCGTTACGTATGAAGATATCAGTATGTGTGCAAGGTCTGTGTATAAAGAAACCAGACCTAACTTCAAAGCTAGTAATAACTGGGTGATGGATTTTATTAGAAAATACAAGGAAGAATTTAAAGATGTAAATTTTGAAAACCAAAGAAAAGTCCATTCAGAGGAAGAAAAGCTGCATATTTTGTCTGAAGAAAAGAAATATGGGACTGAGCATGTTGTAAAGAAAAGAAATATTTCAGCCAGTACTCTTTACCAGTGGAAACGCAACATGCAGGCGAAGTCCATTCCGATCCCAAAATACAAGGCAATTGTCAGCTCAAAGATAAAGAAGAAGTACGCAAAAGGTAAGAATGTCAAAACCTACACAATGGAAGAAAAACGAAATATTGTGCGTGTTGCAGAGACTAATGGTGTGACATATGCTTCTTTGAAACTTGGAATAAGTAGAACCATGTTAGGTAAGTGGATCCGCTTCTTCAGAGACCAAGGGGAGAACATCGTTATCAACTACACTCATTCTTCTACAATGAAGAAAGAACTTGTTCAGAAGGTCGTTGCTTGGGTGTTAGAAGAAAATGAAAAGCTAGGAATAGTTCTTACTAACAGAATCGTAGAATATGCAAAGAAGGTGTTTGAAGAAGCCTACACTGGTTACAATGCTACGCAGAACTGGCTTGAGGGATTTCTTGCACAAAATGGTGAAAAGTTTGAAAGAGTAAGATTTAGAGATGCTGGGGATAGAGATATGGACTTCTCAGATGAAATTAAACTGAAACTGGCAAGATATGCAGAAAAACATGGAGCTGTTGCTACAGCAGAACTGACTGGGTTACAACCAAAAATTATTTATCATTGGAGGAGGAATATGAAGCTCAAAGGACACAACCTTTCTGTTGAGGCCCCTGCTAAAGCAGAAGTTAAAGTAGAAGATGCTAGCTCATCAGTGGAACCAAAAAGTCTCATGCAGCAAAAGCTTGATAGAATTGCTGCTAAATACAGTGCTGCTAATAGGAAAGCTATTGTTTCAGAAGCCAGCATTAATGGGGTAACTGCTACAGCCTCAAAACACAAGATACCACTTCCCTTACTTCTGAAATGGATGAAAATCTACTTAGATGGAAATGATTATGAAGGTCAGTCTGGTTCTAGGTCCGCAAGTGTTTCAAGTGAAGACAGTAGACAAGACAGAACTTCTCAAGAAAAGTTGAAAATCAGATTACCTAGTATAGAGAAGGCAGGAAAATCTTCAGAAACCTACAAAAAACATTCCAGAGAGTATAAGAAACAAATCGTTGAAGAGGCAAAAAGACTTGGTGTTAAACAAGTTTGTGACAGAACAGGCTTGGGGAATTCTACTGTGTATTACTGGATGAAAGAAGAAAGAGAAAGCAGTGTAGAAAGCCCAAGAAGGTCAGTTGAAAAGTCAGGATCAAGTAACAGATCCAGCTTAGACCGGGAGTCATCAACTCCAATCAGATTAAAAGATATTAAGAAAGAACCAGGCTTATCAGATATATCAAATGCCAGCAACAGTGACAGCAGCTCTAAATACACACCTTTACACCAACCAGCAGCCAGAGGACCAAGAAAGTACACAGAGGAACAGAAACTTGAAGCAGCCCAAAGAGCACTTGAAATTGGACATAAGCCAGCTGCCATTGAATTAGATATTCCTCTGACTAATGTAAAAAGGTGGTTTGAAATGTTTAAAAGTAAGGTGATAGTGCGTGCATTGAAACAAAAGTCAGCAGAAATACAACCGTTAAGCTCTGTGTCTCGTGAGGGCTCAGATAATGAATCCTCCCCCTTTAGTTCTTACAAAAATGCAGGAGAGCGGAAGAGAAAAATTTCCGAGACAGTGACATCGCCCAGCAGTGCAAAAAGGTCGAAGTATACTGATGGAGACAGGATTGCATTTGTTAAGGAAACTGAAGTCATTGGAACAACTGCTGTTGCTGCCAAAGCTGGTGTTTCCATTGATGTTGTTTATAAATGGAGATCCAAGTTTCTTAAAGCCATTAAAGCTGAAAGAGAAGTAGCTGGAGAAGGCCAAGAACCTCATATGATTGTTGAAACTGAAATCTCACCAGATTCTCCACAAATGCCAGCACCCAGAAACATGGTGTTTGGTGCAGGTGGTTCAGAAATATCTGAAACCTCTAAAGGACAGTTAGCATATCTCGGGTTACCTGTAAGCAATGATGCAGGAAATAGTTCACAAGATGATGACTCAAATGATATTCATTCCGATTTAAACAAAGAAAATACTACAGACAATTCTGACAGCAGACAAAGTAGTGACATTGGGTTTCCAGGAAGGACTGACTTTAATACTAGTGCTTATGTGGGAAATTCTAATGATTTAATTGAAATAAGCAATGACACAAATGGCAGTCCAAATGTGCATTCTATAGATGATATAGATATCATTGCTGCAGATCAGATTCTTGAAATGACATCTAGTTACATGGAAGCAGAACAAGAGCATGAGAGAGATCCTTTTGGATTCCAGAAAGATATTAGAATGGACAAAGAAGATGTTGCAGGGAAAACTTCTGTAGGTACAGAGGATGATACAGTCACAGTTGAAAAAAATGTTGTCCAAAGAGAAAAGACTGACAATGAAAAGAGAGGTGATTCAGAGGAAGGGAGTATGGGTATGATACAAATAGTGGATGTTAAAAGTGAGGCATCAACAGTTTAGATGTGTAAAAAGTAAAAGTGAGTTCAATTGTGTTCATTTGATTGTTAAACTGATGTACAACTGTGCATGTAACAAAACATGTAAAGTGATGTAGGTTTGTCAGATGCTGAAAATGGAGGAGAACATAGTATTATCTGTAAAGAGTAAATTGATGCTAAAAGAAGAAAGTTGAAGTTATTGATTTCATTATCTTGACACTAAATATAATTTGTGTTAGAAACAGAATTGAAATTTTGAAAGCTTTTTTCTCCTATCTGAGTATTCAGGATTAACCTTGAAAGAAATAATGTTACAACTGTAAATTTTGTTTATAGATACAGGTATGTGTAATAAATAAGAGGAATTCAAAATAAAAGAAAACAAAATAAAGCAAGTATATTTTTACCTAAGTTGGTTAAAAAGACATTGACAATGTTTGTACAGTTTCAAATGAACTTATGACTTGTACATTTGTATAGTAGTTAGAGATAGGGCTTGTATTTACTGACAGTATATCATTCAAAAGCAGGAAATGATTTTTTTGGGGGGAATTAACAGATTTTGTGAAAAGATTGCAAGAAGGAATTGACCAAGTCACAGAAGTAGTATATTGTGAATTACATACAGTTTGTTAAAAGCAAATTTAACTACGCATTTACTTAAATACAATGTAGTGCAACATATTCTAGGTCATATTAGACAATGTTTGTTCATGTATTTTGTCAGTATTGTTCGACATAGTATGGTGCTTTTGTTGTTGTATTTTTGTGCCACAATCTATAATTTTGTTGCAATTTAAACCAAAATTTATCAACATTTTAAGTGAAAAATATAGAGTTTTTTTTTTCATATTCACATTTATTTTTGAGAAAACCTGCTTTATACAGTCTTCTGTGATGAAAAGTTATTTTTAGCTCGACTATTTGAAAAATAGGGGAGTTATCCTAGTAGCATCAGCATTGATATTACACCTTGGTTGCGTATGTTTTCCGTACAACCCCACTTGTTTTCAAAACCATTACAGATATTGCTTTGAACATTACAATACTTGTTAACCATCATTACCTCCATCAACAGACAAGAGTACATGACTTTATGAAAGTTTTTTTTTGTCAGAATTATTGGCCCTTTTGGGACTGTATCAGTCAACTTATTGACTTAACCATTTGAGATATTACTTTCAAAGTTGGAGTATTTGTTTACTGTCATGACACCTATCTGAAAGCAAGAGTAGGTTTTACTATACTTAGAGAGGAAATCTATATTACTTTAAGTTAATACATACCAGTTTCATCATTTTGCAGTGATACTAATGTTGAAATATTGAAAGTTTTGCCCACCAGTACTACATTTTTGTACTAAACCAAAATTTGTAAGAAAATTGTTTAGAAAAAGTCTTGAGTATTTAATTTTGAGTAATGTGGATTTTAGACTATTTGCGTTTTATAAGTTTTCTTATTTTCAAAACCATGGTAACAGTACTGTACTACGTATAGACAAAATGTTCTTAGTCTATTTCAAAAACCTTTTGCCAAAGCTGTTGCCAAAACCTGTGAAACACTTTAATTATAATTGTAGATAGTGTACATTTTGTACATGTATAAATTTGGTAAGTAAACACCAATGTTGTTGTTGTGGCTATTTACTACATTGATATTCCCCAGATATACATACCAGATCTGTATAGACCATGATTAGAGCATTGTCTCTAGATTGACCAGAGTCACCCTGTTTAGAGGCTAGTAAGTAAATGTATCTCTGAGATTAATGACCGTGTTGACAGTCTATTGTGTCTTTCCAGTCAGTTCAGTTGGTAAACTTCATTGGGCACCCTACTGTACCCTACTGTTAGTGGTCTTGTCCACACTAGCAACTAGAACAAATTGATTCACAAATTTAGCTGGATCAGGGTTAATTTTTGCAGCAGGGCTGTTACATGTTAAGGTGTATAAATGTTCATGCATGTTAAAAAATTGTATTTCTCATGTCCAGGCTGTTTTTGTGTCGCCCTTTGGGAGAAAAGGCGATACATCGGAATCGCGTTTGTACGTTGGTCCATCACATAATCTTAACGTTGGCTATAGCTTTACCATTTCCTCATTAACTTTCAAATTGCATTGCTAATGACTTAAGGGTCCTGATGCTGCAAAATTTGGTTGGTCAAGGACATATTTGACAGAGTTATGCCCCTTTTTGTACTTAGATTTTGGCTATAACTTTGCCATTTCTTAAGATTTCTTTTTAAAACTTTACAATTGTATTGCTTATGACAAAAGAGTGGTGATGCCACCAAATCTTTGTAGGTCAAGGTCATATTTGATAGAGTTATGCCATTTTTGTACTTAGATTTTGTCACAAAGTCATTGGTTATTCTGACGAAGCCTAAGAGGGCGACACAAGTGTTCTACTGAACATCCATCTAGTTTTAGATCTAGTACAGCAATCTATAATAAGGAGCAGTTTTACGGCTGTTTTCTTGGTTGACCATAGTTAAACTGAATTTTCTAGTGTCAGTGCTACCTGAACTTTAATGTTAATACCAGGTACTTCTTTTTTCGCTTCAAAGATTTCAGTTATGTCCCCATCCACATTTATCACAAGTACCGGTAAGGTGTGCTACTCTGATCATTTGAGTTAAAAAAAACCAACAGAAGTATCTAGAAATATTGTTCAATAATCAATCTATCATTTTAGGATTATGTTTCTCTTGAAGCATTTACATTAAATTTTGTTTATCCAGAAGAAATGGAGAAGCATGGATGGCATTTACTTAACATATTAAGATCTTAATTCAGTAAATTACTTCAGTCTGGAGTGATTTCAACGATCTCTGTAAATAAAAGATATTCTTGGTAAGTGGTATATTGTAATGGCTAAATATAGAATCAGTCAGTTGTTAGGTGAATAGCTATGTTACCTATGTATAGTGACTTTACTTATGACATACATCTGTAGATATAGATACATTGTATCTTTACTGTTTCAATGCCAGTAGTTACATTAATGATTTTCTGTTAAAGCGACATCGTTTTTAGGTTTTTTCAAGATAGTACTTTCTACAAACATAGTACTTTTTACATGACTACATGTAAATCACCTTTGTTAAGCTTGAATATTGTTTTTTGCTGTTAATATGTGACTAGTGGTCAACAAAATCTGTATAGAATCTTCTTTTTCTTTTTCTGAGTGATACAATATTGTATGTAAACTGTATGCCGAGTTATACAATATTGTATACATGTACATGTGTATATGGTATACTTGTTTTACTGTATATAGACTATTCTAACTGGCTGTGAGAGGTCTGGAAATGGCTGAGAGCCGTTCAGAAAGTATGTGTAGACATATACGCTATTTTCTGGATTTACACATACTTTTATTGTGGTCAGTATTAAGTTGTCACAAATTTCTTTTGAGGTGTAAGATACATTTCGAGGGTTGACCGCAAAACTGCAGAAACTTATATGAAATAAAGAAGGACTTACAACAGTTTTGCGGTCAACCCTCGAAAATTTTGGTATAAGATATACGATATAATAGTTGTAGTAAAAATGTTTGAGGTCAGTACAATGTAACTACATGTATATAGTTTGGAGTACCAGTGAAATAGGGATTTTGACCCCAGACTTCAGTCTTGGTAAATATCACTTTACTAAAGCTGAAAATATCACTTTACAAAGGTTATATAATTGAATAATGTAGACTGTGTATTACTGTATGTTGAGATATTAAATTGTATATTAGTTTCAGATGTATTATTGTTTTGTTCATATATAATGCCATAAGTTTTCATTGATGGTCCATCTTTAAACAGCATCCTTTCAGAAAGCTAGGGTATTATTTACAAGAGACATTTGTTACACTTTTAAAAACTTTTGAATCGTTTATAACAGGGTAGATAATTTATTTATGTTTGCTTCAATCAAAGAGATAGTGGGGCTATATGTTTCATCCACGCTGGCGTATGCTGGTATATCTGTTTCATGTAGCCAGGAGGAACCTATGGCATTATCAGCAATGGGGTTTGGATATACCAGCGTACGCCGGGCCTATGCCGGATAATATATATCGGCGTGTCTGAAATGTATAGCCCCATTCACACTGGACCCTCATTGCAAGAACTCATTGTTGAGGTATCTTAGATGAAAAGGAAACTACAATGTATATATGTAGTATAGATGTGGAGTGAAAAAGTGTGGCAACCTCAATTAATGAGTTTTGTTACTTTATATTAAAGGTGCTAAAATTACATTTACTAAAACTTAGAATTTAGAATGTTTGTAGTTGAAATATTGTTTTAATATTGTGCAATAAAGCAGCAAAGCTATGGATTTATTTCCTGTTATTTTTTAATTTTAAGATACTGTGATGCCGTGTTACTTTAATGACATTCAAGAACGTGCATGTCATAAATTGCATTCTCACACAGATATAAATTCATTTATGAAAGTGTATATTTCCCCAAGTCTTGTCATAAATCAACCATGTATCAACCTTGTGTATAAAATCAGGAAATTCATCATCTTTAAAGATTTATGGTATCAGAGTATTTATTTGACATTTTGTTTTTACTTTTTATGTTACAAGCAGGTGAAGAACAAGATTTGAAGTGTACATACTATAGGACATGGCAGTTTTAGCTTAAACTGTCTGAATATTTAGTTTTTATTGACCTGATAGGGCATGCCTAACCTTGATGTTTGTAACAGTTTGATGTTTGCGCAGGTTTATCAGATGTTTGTAGGCATAAATGAAAGATCAGTCAAGTCCAAGACAATTCAGGGTAGTTAAATTGAAAAAAAAATAAGGAGATTTATTTTCTTAATGTTACATTTTAGACATTATGTCTTGTGTATAGAACATCATTGACTGGTAATTAGTTCGAGCCACAAAAGACAGCTTTGTCATACTGAGTCATCACCATAAATGGAGCTGCCTTTGTGCAGTGGTATCAGGTTCGGCGTGGGATTGGAGGGTCTCAGGTTTGATCCCCACCAGTGCCAAAGTAATGGTAGTGTCCATGATAATTAAGATCATTTCATGTTTGCCTCTCTCTCTTCTACGCTCATCCCGGAGGTTGTGGGTTCGAGCCCCAATGGGGTCACGACCTTACTTCCTCATTTGACGCCAGTACTGGTTTTTCGAAAGCGGACTCGAGAGTGACTCGATAAGCTACATGCTTTCTTCACAATCGAGCTAAAATAAATTAGTATAAACTAATATAAGAAATTGTTTCTCAGTCCAGAGTAAAGAAATAAGTAGAAACATAAATGTAAAGTGGTTATAGCATATTACGCCACGTCTTCAATCTATTACCATGTAACCTACTAGTGGCAAGTGATCAAGCCTTTGCAGATCATGATCAGCCTCCTCATCCATGCATTCTGATCATGAACTGCACTGTTTACTACCTACTCAGTTAATTTTCACCAAACAACCTTTTAAACAACTAACGGCACTGGCCGAATTTGAAAGATTGACAAATCTAATTTTAGAAAATCAGCAGAATAATTTTGGAAAATCAGCAG
>JAUMHA010073310.1:0-17348 GCA_032359765.1 Saxidomus gigantea
ATACTGTCTCTGCTCACATCACGGCTATGAGATAGAACACAATTATGGTTTTATGATGAAGTAAGCAAAATTCTGCAGTTTTTTACGGTCATTTATTTAAAAAAATACATTTTGTCAGAAACATATGAAATAAACTATAGTCACATAAACTGAAAGAAACTAAAGCCTGTGATAAGAATTCACCGTGTTCAAAATGATTTTTGTCCCCGTCATGCCCATTAACTCTGACTCTGAAATGTGAACACATTATGAATATGTTTACAACCTTCTAAGCGGCTTCAACCACAGGTTCGCGTCCATTTTACAGATGTGACGCCATTTTTGTTTAATATATGATTTATTCTGAAGATAGCTTAACTGCCGAAACGTGTGGATAAATGTGTAAACTATAAGTGCGTTAATTTTCTTTTTCCATATAATAAAGCGAAGGTTTTCACTACAGAAAGACTTATCAACGAAAGATAGGCAACGCCTGTACTTGGTAGGATAGGCAACGTCTGTATTATACCGGCATCGCTTGTCGTCTTGAGGCCTGTCTGTCTGTCTGTCTGTCTGTCTGTCTGTCTGTCTCAGTCTCTCTCTGTGTCTCTCTCTCTTTCTCTCTCTCTCTCTCTCTCTCTCGTTGGGCGCACATACACAAAATCCTTGTATTGTGAACCTTGTTTTGGTTACTTTGTTTAACATTAGAGGCTGTTATAACAGTAACAAAATCTACCGGGAAAAGCTACTAATAACTGCTTGCCCAGTAGAGGTTTGCGGGTAATCAAAGACAAACGTTTGGCGTTAGTATGTATCATACAGACGTATTGAATTCGTATGCCGGAATTTTTCATGGCTGAATAGTTATAATTATAATGTCGTCTTTTTACTCGAAAAGTGTATGAATAGTTCTAAGGGTCAGTTGAAAGCTATGTTAGTTTATAAATCGCCCATACAGTGTTCAGGATACCATGTCAGGTACATTTATCCATAAACATGAATTTAAAATGTGTTGGATTATGTATGATATATAATTTATAGCCTGAAAACGCAGTGCTGTAATCTCATTATTCCCTAAAATTAGTTAATCCTGTTCATCCTTCTTTATTACATCTGGACTTTTCGATGCAGAAACAAGTCAAAACTAGAACTATCACTGAAGGTGATGAAAACCCCCTGAACATCCAACTGACAAAGTATTTAAAATTTATGTAATATTTAATGTTTTGATTATTTGACCTGCACAACTTAATGCTTCTGTGAAGTATAATTAAATTTTGACCAGCAGGTTTGGAGATTAAAAGTGCACACTATTTTACTACCTCAAGCGCCTGTGACCTTTGATCTTGTGACCAAAAGCATGCACAACTAGGCATTGTGCTTATCACTTCTATGAAGTATCATTAACTCTGACCAGAGGTTTTGGAGATTTCGCCTCTACAAGATTTTGCTATTTAGAGCATCTGTGACCTTTACCTTTAACCTGGTGACCCGAAACATCGACCATGCACAAAAAGACATTGCACTTATCACTTCTGTGAAGTATCAGTGCATTCTGACCAGGAGTTTTTGAGATTTAGCGTCCATAATATTTTACCATCCCGAGCCCCTGTGAGCTTGATCTTTGACCTAGTGACCCGAAACATGGACCATGAACAACTGGGTATTGCACTTACCACTTCTGTGAAGTATCATTAAATTCTAACAAGGGGTTTGGAGATTTAGCGTCCACAGTATTTTAACATTTCGAGCCCCTGTGACCTTGACCTTTCGACATAGAGACCCGAAACATAAACCATGCAAAACTAGGCATTGTATTTGTCATTTGTGTGAAATATCATCAAATTCTGATCAGGAGTTTTGGAAATTTAGCGTTCACAATTTTTTACTATCCCGAGCCCCTGTGACCCTTTGACCTAGAGACCCGAAACATAGATCATGTACAACTAGGTATTGTACTTATCACTTTTGTGAATTATCATTAAATTTTGAACAGGGGTATTGGAGAGCTAGTGTCCGTAAGATTCCGTCTAGAGACGGACGGACGGACAGACAAGCTGAATCCAGTATAACCCCCCTAACACTGTGTGATCGGGGTATAAAAACACTATACATAAAAACAAATCAGCAGCATAAAAACGTATTGTGACTGGACGTTATATTTTAAGGTACTAGATGTCCTTTTTATTATCTCTTCGTTTTGGTACCTGCCTATTAGTGACCCGATTCAACTCGGATTTATGTTCACCATTGGTCAAGTCGTTTACATGTTGTGTTGTAGGCCAGCCGTTTCAGTCGCTAAGTTTATCTTTAGTAGACATGTTGTGCTATTACTTAACAGATTTAGCATTCTGTTTTATTAAATTCATTTGGAGAATGTGGACTTTGGTATGTATTTCAAATTATTACGGTTTGCAGAGTTCTTCAAGTTTGTGTAGCATTCGTGTTGTGTGTCATGCACACGGTTATCTACAATTGGAGAGATTTCTCATATACATGAGTGATGTACATATAAGATGCGATATTTTAGGCGTGAGTTCAGATCCATAATTTGGCAAATATGTTTTATTATTTATCAGTACAGTTTAGTGTACTAGTCTATGGAATAATTGGATAGTTATACCCATCGTCAAATTTGGTATTTCACCGCTGAAAAAAAGAGTGAAAATCATACATATCTTGACATTTCGTTTTCCTGTAACTCGGCATTTCCTAAGCGAGGTTCAGGAGTGAAACTTGACACACAGACAGACAGACAGACAGACAGACAGGCAGGCAGGCAGGCAGACAGACAGACAGACAGACAGACAGACAGCCAGAGACAGAGAGAAAGAGAGGCAGGCAGGCAGACAGACAGACAGACAGACAGACAGATACAGTGGATACAGTGAGGAAAGGAGATATTACAGCAGAAATTATATATTGTTTTCTCAGTGTTTCTTAGCGCTTTTCCTGTACATTTTCAGAATGCGAAGGGGAAATGACATTTTGTCAAGAAACATACAGTATTCTTTTATTTATGGTTAGAGTTAACTAAATGTTTTTAGCAGGCTGTATACATACAACGACATTTCAGAAACGTTGGAACTAGTTTCTGTACGAAAATGGTGTCTTTTATCATGAAAATGATTTAATTTAAAAAATCAAATTACCAGTTTGCTCTCTAAAATATTTTAAAGAAGAGAACATAGAAGTATTTCATTTTTATAGAGATTTCAAGGGGTCTGTATGCAGGTTAATTTTCGCTCTAAGATTTGTAATTGTAAGAAGTTTTTCAGTTTTCAGTTTTAATCTTGAGATTTACACATCAAGACTCAGATTAATAATAAATGCACAAGAAGAATTAAGAGACCCAGAAGGGCCAGTGTTGCTCTATAGGACTGACTTCTTAATCTTCTCTCTTTTTGAAAATGTGACCTGTTATCAATATTTGAGAATAATTGGCTATAGTAAAATTGGTTTTCCTAAAGTGTGGCTCAATTGAAAAACCGATCATCTAAAGGCTGCAGGCAACCTTGTGAGCAAGTATTTTGAAAATACATTGGAAATATGAACTGTATGTTTCCTAGGTTATATGATAATTGTAGTGCGTCTGTTTTCGCACAGCGTGAGGTATAATTGAAAGTATTCAAATCAGAAAGAGGCATTGGAAGCACAATTAAGGTTTAGAAAAAATGTGTTATCCATCCTGATAAAAGCGTAATTAAATTTTCATTAAAATGCTGATAAAAAATCACCACAATAGTTAACGAAAGCTCTAATCCAAGTTATGAAAATAGCCGAATTATACAACATTGAAGAAAATATACATGTACCACGAATTATTTTTTGACAATCAGTAAATGAAGTCAAACGAAAAATAGTAACATTACAAAGGAAAAGTTATATTCGAAGTACCAGGATTTTCACTGTGGCTCAACATCGTTTATGACACTGAACCGGATGTTGTTTTTTGCACGTACACTCTTATTATAATGTAGGACCTTGAAAACGGGGACCTCACTCTGGTAATTTAGGGAAAAAGTCAGTTTTGAAAGATTTTGGTGAAATACACTGACATCACGGACATCCCAGTACAGGTACTAACTGATATGAAGAACTTTCTGAAACACATGAACAAATATTTACATTATTATGTTATAATTCTTACAATTTCATTGTAAATATTACATGATATAAAACTCACATCAAAATTAGTGTAACTGAAATACATGTATAATACATGCAACACTAACAATAATGAATTATCGTTCATAAATAATACTTCAAGTTTTATTGCTCTTAAATGTTTGCAGTGCCAATATTTTCAATTTCTCTTAAATATATTTACCTATCATTACTCCATATACAGGATGCGGGGAATTCTGCACATTAACTATTAAATGCTATTAAATATTGTAAACATTGTATTTAAGATTGAATTAATTTACAAGTTCTGATTTAATTTTAATTGTTCCTCATACTTGCTCTTTGCAACTTTGATGTCGTTTTATTCATTTCTTGAAAAGGAATGTGAGATATGTGAGCGACAGGGTGGAAGACATACATGTGTATTCGCAGTAGGCAGCTACTGCATAGCTACTGTTACAATAGATAAATGTCGTAAATTATGATGCACATGATAAAAAAGATATAATGAAAAAATGAAGAAAGATAGAAACTTTACATATGCTTAACTTGTGCCTTCAATCTTTTTAACATTGTACTTGTCATATTAATATATGTGAAGTAACTATGATGAACATTGATTTTTCGAAGCAGTCATCATTTATCTCCCTTCTGTTTACGTGTTCAGTGTACTTTGTGAAATTGCGTCGGACTGGGCGTGTCCGCCACCATGCCTTTATAGTGTAAATATAAGTTATTTACTTATTTTACAGAAAGATACGGTGCCAATGATAAAAATTCATTGAAATGCCCTTATTTGTCTGTGTATTTGTAATTAGTAAAGAGCATACATATCTTGAATTGTTATGCAAGGCTGGAAAATTACATGTACGTTTCATCCACACCGCCATATAACCAGGTATCCGACGAATACTCGGGATACGCCGGCTGATGCCAATATATGGAGACCTCAATGCTGTTAATGCGCCAGATTCCGCATAGCTATATGAAACGGTATACGGTATATGGTATACGCCGGCACAGTTTAATGACACCGGCTTCTAAGTTATACTAACTTCTTTTGTTACGTAAACGGATCCGTTACATTATTATACCCTCTGCACACAAAGTGTTAGGGTGTAAACTTGATTCAGCTTGTCTGTCCGTCCTTTCCGACGGTCTGCCTGTAAACCGAATATTGTGGACACTAAACCTCCGAAAACCCATTTCAGAACACATGATACATCACAGAAATGACAAGTACAATGTTTAGTTGTACATGGTCCATATTTGGGGTCACTTGGTCAAAGGTCAAGGAAACAGGGGCTCGAGATGGTAAAATCTTGTGGACGCTAAATCTCCAAAACCCCTGGTCAGAATTTAATAATACTTTACAGAAGAGATAAGTACTATGCCCACTTGTGCATGGTCTATATTTCGGGTGACTAGGTCAAAGGTCATGGTCACAGGGCTCGAGATAGTAAAATCTTATGGACGATAATATCCAAAAGCCCTGGTCGGAGCTCAACGGTACTTAGCAGAAGTGATAAGTACTATGCCTAGTTGTGCATTGTTTCGGGTCACTTGGTCAAAGGTCAAGATCGCAGGAGCTCGAGATAGTTAAATAGTGTGGAAACTTCACAGAATTGATACCATGCCTAGCTGTGCATGGTCAATGTTTCGGGTCAGTCGGTCAACATAATAAAATCTTATGGGCTTTTAATTTTCAAAACCCCTGGTCAGAATTTAATTATACTTTACAGAAGTGATAAATACAATGTCTTCAGATGTGCAGGTCTAATAATAAAAGCATCAAACATTACATAGATTTTATATACTGTGTCAGTGGCTGTTCAAGGGATATTCATCACCTTCAGTGATAGCTCTAGTTTTAATTAAATTTATTCTTGAAGTGTTTTTATCCTTCAATGTGACGATCACAATTTGATGAAATTCATCCACCAATGGTTTACACTCATTATAAAACATTTGATGCGAAAGTTATCGGTAAATAACACCAATGCATATAACATTCTATTCCTATTGAACGTAGTAGAAAAATAAATGCATTCTTGTAACATACATTAAATTTTGAACAAGAAGACCCATATTTAGCATATCTTAAACGTGTGTTCGAAATGTGTCAATGTTAACGTATTCGGGGTCATTCAATAAATTGTTCTAAATTTTACTATGATAGGACAGATTGTGTTTGAAAGCAACATGCGGTATTACGCAGTATGTTTTACTGATAAGACATCACAAGGGGGCATTAATCAGTGGTCCATATATATTTTTGCATCGTAAGTGGGTTTATCTAACGGCCAAAACTTTCTTAAAACAAAAGATTTAGATCAATTGAAAGCTGATTTAATGCACAATTTATTCATCATTTCAATTTTAGTTAGTAAACGTGTAACTTAAAACTGTTTTCATAAATGGTTATAGCGGCAACATGCCGTTATGAAAATTAAGTGTAATTAAAAAGAGTAATTCACTTTTAAAATCATTTTTATGTGAAAATATGTGTATCAAGTTCATTTCAGAACGTTTTTAAATTTTGTAAATCCTTCAGGTAGCAAAGAAGTTACAAATAATAAAAATCAAGTCTTTCCGATACATAAACATTGTTATCTTATCAACCCTTGCGATTGACATCACGGCGACTATATTAAGACAGCGGCCCTAGTGATTACAGTATTCATTACTATTCCAAATCAACGGCCTCCCATTGGATATAAGTGTGTACCTATAACTCTGTCCTATGACAAAACCTGATAGTGTGAATTATAGGGAATTAGTTAACATGACCTTGGATATGGATAAATCTGTATAAAAGCAAATAAACCTTTTGTGTTAAGTTGGACGCTAATTTGAGGCATGCATACATGTGATTACATGACTTTTGGAAAATATTGCCTCGAACGATTTTGTTGATTAATCATTTTGTAAAAAGTAGTCTGAATGAGGTCTTGAAAAATGTCATCTGGAAATAAAAAAGACAGGTAATTTATTGTTTTATTGCAAAGTGCTAGGGTGTGCTTTTATGATTGATGCATGTCCGTGGTCTGTCAAACTTTTGCTTCAAACGCCATTTCCTCTTAAACCACTTGGCAAATGTAGATGAAACTTGGCACACATGTTCCTTGCACAAAGCTCTACCAAAGTCATTCAAAGAATTTCATTCAATTCTGAAATATGGTTGCTATGGCAACAAATACGAACCCACTTCAAAATATTTTCTCTGAAAGCACAAGATAGAGCTTAGATATTTCGCATGTAGCATTGCCTAGTAGACCTCTACCAAGAGTGTTCAAATAATGACCCTGTGGTCAAAATTGACCACCATGGGGGTAACTTGATTTTAAAAAGGCTTATATATCGGATTTTTTTTAATCTTCTTCTCTTAAACCACAAGGCCTAGAGCGTAGATATTTAGCAAGTAGCATTGCCTAGTTGACCTCTCCCAACATTGTTCAAATCATGACAGCCAGAACAAAATTGACACCGCCCGGTGGTCACTTGATTTAAAACAGGTTTAATTGGAAAAAACTTTTTAAATCTTCTTGTCTGAAACCACAAGACCCAGAGCTTAGATATTAGCATGCAGCATTGCCCAGTAGCCCTCTATCAAGATTGTTCAAATCATAACCCCAGGGTCAAAATTGACCCCGTCCCGCAATCACTTGTTTTACATATACTTCTATATGAATGCCTTTAAAAATCTTCTCCGCGACCACAAGGTCTAGAACTTAGATATATAGTCTGAAACATTTTCTAGTGGACCTCTTCGAAGTGTGTTCAGATCTTGCCTCTGTGGTCAAAATTGACCACACCCAGGGGATCACTGATTTTAATATAGACTTATATGAGCCAATTCTAAAATTCGCAGGTTTTTGCATGATAATTTACAATAAAACGTAAAAAATATTTTTTAAGCTTAGAAATAATTAATTTCAATGAAGTGTTGAAGTTCAGTATCTATAGTATTGTTTGCACTTTATGTAGTCAAAACTGTTCAAAGAACTGCTGACACAGTGTTTGGGTGTCCAGTTTTGAACAGTAATTATCAATAATAAACTAAGGTACATTATTTCACAGTTATGTTGTTTTTATTTTTTGAAACGTTGGAAACTGCATTAAATCAAATATCGAATGATGTATATGAATGAATAGTTTTTATTAGTCTTGTCACGTAAATATGTGTCTTTGGTATAACAAAGCCATTACGGTATCACATGCGAGAATGAAAGCCCAAAATACATTAACTTGTACCTTTGTTTTGGAGAGTTCTACCTCCTGAACATTGTGAAAACGATTGATGACAGACTTTTTTTCAAAGTTTTCAAATATAGGAACATGTATTTTTTTCTTTCTCTATGGGATAACGTTATTTATTGTGCAATGATAAGCAATGATACAACTCTGAAAAAGTTGTTTAACAATCTTTTGTGTGTACAAAAGGTACATTTAAAACCTTCATTTATGTACATTTTTGGCCGATAAAAGATTGAAATGTCTGTGGTGTAACATTCCATGGTGTAACAATGACAGACACAATCTATACTTTTTAAACTATTTTCTTAGTTGTAAATATACAGGAAAATTTGCCTTTGAATGTAAATCTTTTTTTTTTTACTTTTTTAGAGATTGGTATATATAAACTTACATTGGCGCAATTATTTCAGACTAAATTTTTCTTTTCAAAATTGGCGTTACACCACAGAAAAAAGACCGTTCTTTTTATACTTGAATTTTACTAGGAAATGAAGTGGCGAAACTGCTTTTGCAACTAAGCCTAATTTGTTTGTGATGCAGTTGCTTAAGAAACGAAATTTTTATCTTCTAAAAGTCTTTGGTTTTACATATCTGTCCTTTGTGTTACGCAAAAGTCAATGGTGTAACACACATAATACATGATTGTTATTTTTAAAGTAAGGATTGTTAAATACACTGAACATGAAACAGTAAGAGCTCAAGACAATCACTTTAAAAAATTGTAAATTTCTTTGTAAGAGACAGCATCAAGGTGGGAAGAAATGAGATGTATCGAAATGTTACATAATTGTTTAATAATTTTCTAAGCATCTACTAACATTTCAGTTTTCCTTAAACTCTTTTAGTATTGATTTGTAACTACAAACGCGACTCTAAAAAGCCATTAAAATTTAGAAAAAATGATATAATTAACCGTTACACCAAAGACATATTTACCTGTAAAGTGTCACTTGTTGTTCTTAAAACCCATGAATATGACCTTCCGTAAGGGTGGAAAATTCATTTACGTCCTTCTGTGAGTATATGCCAACAAGATAGGGGAAAACAGAGATAATACCAGAACTTTCAGTTCTTAAATTTTTGCAGATTAAAAAACCTACCCATTTTGAAATTGACTCAAAAAAGAAAAGGAACAACTTTAAATTCTTTCCAAAAATTACAGGCCTAGAGCTTAGATATTTAGTATGTTCATTGTATCATTGTAATATGGACCTTCATACCCCGAGGTTAAAATTGACCCTGCCCGGGAATCACTTCGTGTTTTAAATAGATATATAGGAAAATCGTCAAACATCTTATTCTCCAAATCTAAAAGGCCTAGAGCATAGATAATTGGAATATAGCATTGTCTAGTGGACCTCTAACAAGTTATTGGAAAGCGTGCCCCTAGGGTCTAGTGAACCTCTACCACGTTTGTGTGGGGTCAATTTTGTCCCTGCCCGGGGATCACTTGTTTCACAAAGACTTTTAAAGGAAAATCTTCAAAAATCTTCTTCTCCAGACTTAAAGCATAGATATTTGGTATGTAGCATTGTCTAGTGGACCTCTAACAAAATGTTACAAAGCATGCCTTTAGGGTAAACATCTACCCCCTGGCGGCATGTCCCTTGTCTGTATGTTAGGTTATAGGAAAATCTTAGCTTCGAATTAGTTCCTGTAGCAACCAACGTCTTACAAAACAACCACTGACATTTTTGCAATTAGTGACTTCCTTATCAACCACAACCTGGACTAGTAACAAGCGACTTCATTAGCAACACTTACTTTTCTAGCAGCCAGTGACATCCCCAAGCAATCAGTGACTTCCACTCGGAACAAATAACGTTATTAGCAACCAGTGACTTTCTTAGAAGCAACCTACCAACCAATGAGTTCCCTTTGCAACCAGATACTGCCTTAACAACCAGTGACTTCCCCTATGAACAAGCGACTTCTTAAAGAACAGCTTAGTCCCTAGCAATCAGTGACTTTACCTATCAAACAGTGACTTCCTTAGCAACCTTTAGCATCCTACTGCCGCCGGTGACTTCCTTAGCAATTATTGACGTCCTTGCCAACTAGTAACAGTTGCCTTTAGCAATCACTTACTTCAGGTAGTGAACAGTAACCATTAACTGCCCCTGGCAGCTGATGACTTTAGCGAAATAGTTTGTCAATCATTTTTTATCACATTATATAATGTTTTTAAGTGTACCAGTGTTTGTTCCTTATGTTTCTCTTCACAACTAAAGTTCAGTCTTTATTTTTATCTCTACTTAAAACTTTATTTAGAATATAGGACATAATGATTATACCATACTGCTTACTTCTTGCTGCTTACCAATCTTTCGCCACGTATCCTTTAACATTAAGAACATACAGTACACGCATATCAGTAAGCAGAAATCACAAAGCAAGCATGACATAAAGTTTCATTTGCACGAGGAGGCGCTGTCTAAAAGAATACTCCTCACTTTCCGTAAAGCCATCGAAATCATGCAGTCATGGCAAGCCTTCGTTCCTTAGTTTATTTTGTAGTTTATACTTCTTTATTTTAGCTCGGAAACTTGAAGCTTAACTCTCACGAGTCCACTTCCTTGACAAACCAGTGATGGTGTCATATGAGGAGGTACAGTCGTGACCCTGGTGGGCCTCGACACATAAACCTCTACACTACCGCTCCCCTCAGTGGTTCCTTGGTCTAATCTCTTTGCATCGACACAATGAAAGACTTACTTATTTTAGCTCACCTGTTACGAAGTGATGTGGTGAGCTTTTAGGATCCATATGTGTCCGTCGTCGTCAACAAATTTTGTTTCAAACGACCTCCCCGAAAACATTCAGTCAAACTGCACAGGTACTTCAATATCCCCTTCAAATTTTAATCTAAGACTTCCATTCCATGCAAAACTCCTGTTGTCATGGCAATATTGGGTCTGTCGCGGGAATCATTTGTTTCTCATATGTTTATAAAGGACAAATTTTTTAAACTCCTGTAAAAAAACACAAGTCATATAGATTAAATATTTCGTGTATTGGATGTCCTAGTTGACTTCTACCATGATCATGCATGTAGGGTCAATATATGAGAACACACTTGGTGTCACTTGTTTTACAAAGAGTTGTATACTTAAAAAAACTTGCATTTCTATCGAAAACCAAGAACATAGATAATTGGTGTGTGACACGATCTAGATTCTCTATCAAGTTTATTCGGATCATGCCCCTCGGGGCTCACTTCTTTTACATTTAATTATATAGGAAGAAATTGAAAGCATCCCAATGTTCATTATTTCAACGCATATAAAATGGTTCAAGTACCGACGTATGCTGGCAACTACATGTAACTGACTATTGAAGTGCAGTAAAGCAAAACTCTATAGATTTTCAAATTACCAGTATGCATAGGTGTCATACTGGGGTCTTGGAACGTTCATCAAAGGAGAATTCCCATATAATCATTATATACAACAATCACCAGAGGCTAAGGGATATATATAAAAACATGCAGACTTTCCATAGGAATGTAACGATTGATGCATTGTATGGTTAGGAATACGGAAACTACCGAATGTTCTCCAAACAGCGCCTCCTGATGTAATGATGAAACCTTATTTTATCGCTTATTTTATAGGTTGTTAGTTTTAAAGGAATGGACAAACCATGGCAAAAATAAGGGTTAGCAGCAAGAAGATATACACTCAAACTTAATCACTCTGTTTTGTATGCTAAATAATTTTAAGGTGCGTTAAAAACTTAAGAATGAAGAACTTCAGTTGCTAAATAAATTACTTAACATCAGAAAAACACCCAATTCATTTGCTTAAAATAAGCATAATTCAGCATGCCGGAATCATTCGATGACAAACGACGAACATGATCTTGCGTGTAAATGAAAAAAGTTCAAATATCGGAAAGCAAGTGATCATGTATAACCGGAAGTCGACTAAAACGGTATTTGATACTTTAAAAGTATTGTCATAGGCTACTTTTAAATCACTTAAAAAGGAGACAATTCCAATACGTTTGTGGTGCAATTCTATGTAGTTGCTTGAAGTATCTATCTTTTTAATGAACGAGTTTTTAAATATTTCAATGTTTCCATGATATTTTAGTTATGAAAAAGCAGTAGAAAATAGGCATTTTATATATACACTTTCCGTTTTTATTACAGGATGGCAAACTCCATGTTGTCAAATATCTTGTCCAAAGCGCTTGAAAGAATCGGTGCCAACCAGTGGAGCCGTAAGAAGCACTTCGAGTACAGCATGCTGGCATCTATATATCATCAGTTTAAAAACATAAGTGAAGACGGGATATACGATCTGAGACATCCAAGCATGCGCACTTTTGGGAGTTGGGTCGAAGGAACAACAATTCCTGAAATGGGATCTGACCTTGACATCATCAGCATTATGTTAAACAATGTTGTCGAAAAAGAGAGTGACGACAAAGATGTAACAGATAAGAATACTGTTGTCGTTGTTGCAGACATGTTTACTCCACCTGGTTTTGTGAAGATCAAAGCAATCGAAAGGGATTGTTCTGTATTTTATGTATTCAAGAAAGGTGTTGATGGTACGTTTTTCGTGTCAAATGACTATACTGATAAACATAAAGACGAAGCCAAAAGTGTTGGGCAGATACTCAAACCACTGGAAAGTTTTGAACGACACGGACCTGCATTAACGTATGAATACTTTCTATCAGAAAATGTGCCTTCTGTTTCGGCAGACAATATATCTGCTCTACATTGCAAGTCAGTTTTTTTCCTTTAATAAGGGATTTTTTGTTCGTACTAGACGAAATGGTTGGCCAAGTCAAGCAGCGCTTGACATTATGAAAGGTCACGGATGCTTACTTGTTCCCTTAGGTCACGGCTATTGTAACAAAAAATACAGCAGTATGCAATGGAGGATTTCTTTTTCATTTCAGGAGCAATATCTCATGTTTAACCTAAATATTGCACAATTCAAGTGTTATATTCTACTGAAACTAATCAAAAAGTCTCATATTTCACAAATCGTTGATCTTACATCTTACCACTGTAAGACGGCACTATTTTACACAATTGAAAACACACCCTGCGAATTCTGGAAAGAAGACAATTTGCTTAGCAGTTGTATTTTATGCTTAAAAAGGTTAAAGAGATGGTCAAAGAGACATTTCTGTCCTAACTACTTTATACCAGAACTAAATTTATTCTCTGGGAAAATACCGGAACAACACATACACAAGCTTACATATATTTTATCAAAGCTAATAGAAGACCCTTTATCGTTTCTCAAAGAAATAGATGTTTTCAACTATGGAAAATTAGTCCAGTTGTATACACTTAGTCACCAGATGATGCAAAGGTCGAGGAGAAAATTGATGCAAATGTGACTCTCATCCAGGTCAAACTTCTTTATAATATGATATTTTTATTATTACTAATCAGAAACGATATGTTGCATAAAATATCAGTCATGTGCGGCAATAGCAATGAGATTATTATCCGTCATTACAAATGGTTACAAACTATCAGCACCTTTCAGGAAATGAACTCATTTGGCCCTGTTTCCCTTGAAGGGGTCCAGTGGACACTGCCACATGTTTGTAGATTTCTGCACTCTAGTTTGGCCAGTCATTTGTCTATAAAAGCAACCGAGACTGAAAATACTGTGGTGAGATCCTGGTACTCAGCCACGGCAGCCTATCATTACTGGATGGGGTTAGACTCTGACGCATTGTCAGGCAGGATGAAACTCGCAACAATTTTGTTGTATACCGGAAACCTAAACATGGAAACATTTGAGTCCCTTAGTCGGCCTTCAAATGCCACCCAATTACAGTTGTCATTGTGCTGTTGCATAAAGGACAATGTTCTTAATGCAGTTAAGAAGTAGGTTGTAAACGACATTTGTATGGAAACAAAAACCTCTCCTTCGTTTCGTCTCGAATGGCCAAACTGAGCACATCTCGTTTCATTGAAAAGTATATATCAGCGTGTACAATATTTTTGCCAAGTGAGAGAAAGATACAATTGTAACACCTTATCCACTGAAGCTTGAAAGGTATCAAAGCGCTGGTTCAACTTTATCTCAATTTGAAAAGCTGACCCACTGCACAATTTTAGATTCCAAAATCTATGCTATTCTACTCAGCATATATACTTCTGGCAAACAGGAAAAAGAAAAGCAAATGAAACATTTAAAGAAATGTTCGAGCTCTGACAAGTTTCGGCATAGTAAAACCACTCAAAATATTCTAGGCAAGCTTGCAAGTGCTGCAGAAATTAACCCTATGTAATTGTTGTTTTATAAACTGTCGTGGCATTCCACTTTGAAACATCAAAAGCGAAGAAAATAGAAGACAGAAATGCTGCCAAATGGCATCTTGTTTTACTGTTTATCGAGTATAGCTTGTCAAGATAAAAAAACAACCAGTCCCAGTTTCCAAATAACAGTCGTATATATTGGCAAACGACCTACATTATTCCGATTAAGTGGAGTGCATGGATGCAACGTGAATTTCCAGAAATCAGTTGTTTCTCTCTAAAATGTATACATTCACTGATATTGGCATTAAAATGCTATAAAAATTATGATCTGAAAATACAAATGTAAGACTGGAGTAATATAGCAGTCGGTTAGCTATGAATTACCGTTGATCACACGACAGGTGGAGCGCTACGAGCCAGAATGGTGGAGTACTACGAGTCAGATAGGTGGAGCGCTACGAGTCAGATAGGCAGAGAACAACGAGTCAGATAGATGGAGCGCTACGAATCAGATTGGTAGAGCGCTACATGTCAGATAGATGGAGTACTACGAGT
Organism: Saxidomus gigantea; assembly: GCA_032359765.1. Lineage (NCBI taxonomy): Eukaryota > Metazoa > Mollusca > Bivalvia > Venerida > Veneridae > Saxidomus > Saxidomus gigantea. The sequence goes on from JAUMHA010073310.1 coordinate 15,161, forward strand.
CAGATAGGTGGAGCACTACGAGTCAGATAGGTGGAGCACTACGAGTCAGATAGGTGGAACACTACGAGTCAGATAGGTGGGACACTACGAGTCAGATAGGTGGGGCACTATGAGTCAGATAGGTGGAGCCCTACGAGTCATATAGGTGGAGCACTACGAGTCAGATAGGTGGAGCACTACGAGTCAGATAGGTGGAGCACTACGAGTCATATAGGTGGAGCACTTCGAGTCAGATAGGCGGAGCGCTACGAGCCAAATAGGTAGAGTACTACGAGCAAAATAGTCACAGCGCTTCGATCCAGATAGATTGAGCACTTCGAGTCAGATAGGTGGAGCACTACGAGTCATGTAGGTGGAGCACTACGGGTCAGATAGGTGGAGCACTACAAGTCAGATAGGTGGAGCACTACGAGTCATGTAGGTGGAGCACTACAAGTCAGATAGGTGTAGCACTACAAGTCAGGTAGGTGGAGCACTACGAGTCAGATAGGTGGAGCACTACAAGTCAGATAGGTGGAGCACTACGAGTCAGATAGGTGGAGTCACAGGCTGAATTTCAACAAAAAGTAACGAATGCTACCAAGAGGAGATGCACATATTGCAAGCATGTTCCGATTCGATTATGTTTTTACTCCGAATTATTTATTATCCTAATCAATCACTGAATGTATATCACAATTATTTTTGTTTGTCCCTATGCTCATTTCACATATTGTCCTTAAGACATGTATTTTTGAGGGTTTGTTACCACAAGAAGCCCATTTTTCCTGGGTCAGGAGAAGTATGGTTGGAAAGGAAAGGACGACAAAAGATGCCCCTGTGTAAGTGCTATGCAAAAGATATACTCATACATATTTCACACGAAAGATCACTCACAAAGAATATCACATTTTAATACATGTGTCATCCTTACATGTATTTACACACCGAACGTTTAACAACATGACAGGTGTAATGGACTACCGGTATTTTTCTTCGTAACCTTCGTAACCTTGTAGCTTGACCTTGCTTTTCATTTCTAATCCTTATCAAATATAATTATTCAAAACTGTTAACTATAGCAAGCCAATATATGCTATTTAATCAAGCAGGAGATATCGTTCTTTTTTCAAAGAGATGTCACCTAAAATAGGCAAGATATCGCTTAACTTCAGAGATATCTACCTAATTTCAAAGATATATCTATAAAAGAGATATCTTTTAAAATAGAGATATCTTTTAAAATCAGAGAGATGTACATGTATCTTAAACTTAGAGAGATATCTCACAGTTAGTTATGATGATATCTTTCTAATCATGAGATATATCTATTTTTCGATGGAAGATATATTTATGATTGCCGTTAAGGAATATTTTTTCTCATTAGAAAGATATCTTTTTATTTTAAAAAGATATCCCTGCAACTTGAAATATATTTTTCAAACGGTACACTTATTTACTTTTTGGTCATATCACATCACTCACACAAGCGTTTCGGATAATTCGGTTTCCTCACATGTAAGGCGACTACACGCCAACGTTCAAAAGTTCGCGTAAGCTTATGTTTTTTGCTATTTGAATCTTGTTGAATTGGAATGAAGACATTTTTTTTATTTTTTGAAATTTGAATCATATCTCTCTCAGAAAATTCTTGAAATATATATAACTTTGAGAGATATATCTGTAACTTTGATAGACATGTCTCGAAAAACGAATGACATCTCTCAAATGGATATCTCTGTAAGTAGAATAAATATCTCTGAAAGTTCATGATATATGTTTTCTGTTATAAATAGATATATGTCTGCGTGAAAGAGATTACTCTATTTAAACGAAAGATATCTCTTTGAAATAAGAGAGTTAGTCTTTCTGGAAAAAATAGTAAAATGACTTGCGATAGTTAACAATCACTCCGTAATAGCTGTTCTGCTTACAAGCATCATTTCAAGTCTGAAATAAAGTTACAACTTACACTAGTAATTTATTGAAAGGGGTATTTCTTTATCCTATATGTTGCTTTTCTTATTAATTCTTCAGCATTCTTGTTTCAATTTGATAACAAAACATTTTCTACATTAATACTTATTAAATGAATAACATGCAATCGTGTCGATAAACTTTTATAAAAGGAAACGTTAACACGACACTTGATACTGCGTAAATAAGAGGACAAAGTTATCTGAAATCGAAGTCTTTATTCATATCAGAT
>JAUMHA010073310.1:17358-33882 GCA_032359765.1 Saxidomus gigantea
TAAATTTAAATTTTTTCATTGATTCGGTGTATGCACATGGACCAGGCATACATCTTATGTTTGGTATTGTGAAATTATATTATATCTTTTTAACATCCAAAAAGGGGACAATACGTTTCTTGTATTAATGTAGTAGTCTTTTTAATGGACAAGGTCTATAAAAGGTATGTAATTTCATTTAATGTTTTAGCATTACATCATTTAATAGCTAAAGAAATAGTTATTTCAATGTTTTTATTTATGTTTAAGTTATGCAAAAGCAGTAAATAAAAAACAGTTTTTAATTATACACTTTCATTTTTTTCACAGAATGGCCATTTCTACGTTGTCAGGTATTTTGTCCAAAGCGCTTGAAAGAGTCGGTGCCAACCAGTGGAACCGTAAGAAGCACTTCGAGTACAGCATGCTGGCATCTATATATCTCCAGTTTAAATACAGTTTAAGTGACGACGGGATATATCATCTTAGACATCCAATCGTGCACACCTTTGGGAGGTGGGTCGAAGGAACAATAACTCCAGAAATAGGATCTGACATTGACATCATCAGCATAATGCAAAACGATCTTGTCGTAAAAGATAGTGAAGACAAAGAGGTTACAGATAAGAATACTGTTGTAGTTGTTGCAGACGTGTTTACTCCACCTGGTTTTGTAAATATCGAAGTATTCGAAAGAACTTGTACTGTATTTCAGGTAATCAAAAAAGCAGTTGAAGGTACAGTTTTCTTGTCAAATGACTATGCTGATGAACATAAAGACAAAGTCAAACTTATCATGCAGAAGGTCCAAACACTGGACACTTTTGAACGACACGGACCTGCATTAACTTGTGGATCCTTTCTATCGGAAAATGAGCCTTCTGTCATGACAGACATTATTTATGCACTGCATTTCAAGTCAGTTTTTTCCTTTAATATGGGATTTTTTGTTCGTACCAGACAACACGGTTGGCCAAGTCAAGCAGCGCTTGACATTATGAAAGGTCAAGGATGCTTACTTGTTCCCTTAGGTCACAGTCATTGTGACAAAAAATACAGCAGTCTGCAATGGAGGATTTCTTTCTCATTCCAGGAGCGACATCTAATGCTTAACCTCAATAGTGCGCAATACAAGTGTTATATTCTACTGAAACTAATTAAAATGTCTCATATTTCTCCAATCGTTGAACTTACATCTTACCACTGTAAGACGGCACTATTTTATACAATTGAAAATACATCCTGTGAAATTTGGAACGAAGACAATTTGCTTAGCTGTTTTATTTTATGCTTAAAAAGGTTGAAGAGATGGACAAAGAGACATTTCTGTCCGAACTACTTTATTCCAGAACTGAATTTATTCACTGGGAAAATACAGGAACACGATATGAAGAAGCTGAAAAATATCTTAACAAACATGATAACATACCCCTTAGCTTTTCTCTTTAAAATACCTTTTGCCAAATTTGGAAAGTTAGTTCAGTTATACAGAATTAAGTCACCAGGTGTTGAAAAGATGGAAAAAGAGATGGATGCAAAAGAATCTGTCAAACAGTTCTCACTTCTTTCTGGTACCACAAAGTGTTTGCTAGGGATCAGAAAATCAATACTGCAGAAAATATCATATAAGTGCGACGACATCAATGAGATTATTATCCGTCATTACAAATGGTTAACAACAATCCACACTTTTCAAGAAATTAACTCCATTGGAGATTATCCCCTCGGCGGCGTCCAGTGGGCACTGCCACATGTTTGTCGGTTCTTGCATTCTAGTTTGGCCAGTCATTTGGCTATAAAAGCAACAGAAACTGAGCACACTGTGATGAAATCCTGGTACTCAGTCACGGCAGCCTATCATTTCTGGATCGGGCTAGATTCTGACGCAATGTCAGGCAGGTTAAAATTAGCAACAATTTTGTTGTTTACCGGGAATTTAAACATGGAAACATTTCAGTCCAGCTATCTGCCCGCTTATGCTACCCAGATACAGTTTTCATCGTGCTGTTGCACAAACGACCTTGCGACTGAATTAGAATTGGATGACATTGATCATCAATCAAATGACATTAATTTGGTATCGCGACTGTCTCCGTTGTTTCGTCACGAATTGTCACAGCTGAGTACATCTCGGTTTATAGAGAAGTATGTCTCAGCGTGTACTTTTTTCTTGCCAAGTGAGCTAAAAATAACACCTTACCCAGTGCAGTTTGAAATGTATCGCCCTTTTGGCTCGATTGAAAACACAAATCTACAACTGAATAACGGCGCGAGTTTGGATTCTAAAATCTACTTTTTTCTACTCAGCATATTCACATCTGCTAAACGGAACTTTAAAGAACTGTTACAGCTGGACAGGTGTTTAAGCTATGAATATATACCACACATAGACTCTACTATAAATATTTTGGGCTGGCTTGCAAGTGCTGAAGAAATCAACGCTAGGTCATTCCTGTTATATAAACTGTCGTTGGATTTCACTGCGCGACGAGAAAAGAAACTTCCACCTGGTAAGCGAACAGAAAACAGAAATGTTGCGAAATGGCATATAGCTTTATTACTGTACCGAGCATGGCTCGTAAACAACAAGAAACAATCAGCCTGGGTTTCCAAATAACAACCGTATATGTGAACAAACGACCTACATCAGCAGTCAACCATACGATAATCAAGTGTTAAAGAAGATACAACTAAAAAGAAATGATGTACAAAAACCTATACCATCTCTCAAGTGAACGACGCTTATGGTTAACTTAAATGCATGTTGGTTAACTATGGAAGATTATTCATGTTTACATTACATCACGCTTGCTTTCGAATGCTCGGACTGAGGTTCTTTTGTGAAAAATTGACAAAAGTAATTGCACTCCTTCTTTTTCCCTCAGAAATGACTGTTCGATTTACGTAAAAGTTTTTTAAGTGAAAGATTAATATTTTGATAACTATTTGGGTCATTTATAAAAGCAATTGATTGCTGTTCTTAATGTGACTCATACGTAAACGCTCAGAGTTAAATCCATAATATATATGACCGTCGTCGCGCGAAAATGTACCTTCGGACATTTGTTACATTATTCGATAATAATTGAATGCAAACAACATAACATTCACACTTTTGTCACCCACTTTAAATGCAAAACCAATGTTAAACACTGAAAGCAATTTAATTTTTCCATCACAGAAACATACTACCGGTATTTGCTTCAAAATCCTTCAAGACCATTAATATGGCAACATCGATTCGAAATGATTTTTTTTATTTTGCCTTTACCCTATGAAAAAAGCATATCGTGGAAAGAAGACATGGAATATAATTCACCAGATATGATATCTATCGAAAGAGGATATAAAGTTGCAACCAAAATTAAAGATGCGGTTAGGAAATGCTTATTGCAATAATTTACTGCCCATGTAAATGAGTGAGTTTTGCCGTCAAATTATGGTATGTGGCGTCATTATTATAGTGGACAATGACGCCTTAGGTTTATTTTTTCAGAATGTTGTAATTTTGTATCTAATGGACGTAGGTAACTTAAATTTTCCCATATTGATATTGAAATATTGTTTCTTCAAAATATTCAAGAAAGCTAGTTTCGAAGTATTTTGTCCGAAGGCCCATTTTCCCGTGTCGCTGGTCATATGCAAGTACAATAGTTCTATTTTCAACGCACTTATAACAAATTGCTTCTAAGAAGTAAGCATCACGCACTAAACACTTATATAAATAATCAAAGCTAAGAACCAAAATACAGTTTTACATTGACAACATGAACCGATCCCCAATACGTCAGCCGGTGTTGATATAAAAACCCTGCGCGGTCATCGGTAAATTGACACCAGTAGCGAGAGTACACCAGTGGAGCCGCCGTGGCGCAGTGATAGCGCGTTCGCCTCAGGTTCGAAGGTCCCCGGGTTCGATTCCTACTAAAGCCATGTCGGTAGTGTCCTGTTGACACAAATAATTCCACATTGCCTCTCTCTCTCTCTCTCTCTCTCTCTCTCTCTCTTTCTCTCTCTCTCTCTTCTAATTCATTCATCTGGAATGAGTCTGGAGAGCGATTAATCTAAGTTGTAAAAACTTGTTACGCAAATTTGTATATACAGTACACCAATGATACACTGATCACATTAACGCTACGAGCTCAGTGCGAGTAGGTTTTCAGTCGAAATGTTTGCAAACTCGCACAGACGTACGTACGGACATCGTTGAGTCTTGCGAGCATCGTACGGATTTTTGTAACTCGTAGAGGACTCGGGGACTTTTTTCCGATGTCTTGCCGATCTCGTTCACATTTTCGAAGTCGGGAGCAGCTCGAAATGGCACGTACAATCACCGCAATGGCCCCGGTAGAGCCCGCACGGGCATCGCACTATGGCTGTTCGGATTTGGAACACCGCGAAGCCTGTAAGAGCTTTCCAGTGTTCTCACGACTATTGCAGGGGAGTCACACTGTCAACGTACGATGTTCGTACGATACTACGGACACCGGGGGAACTTGCGATGTCCGCACGTGCCCCGCAGGTCGTAACGTTCGCCGTACGGGCTTCCGTACGACATCCTTGACGATTTTAGCTAAAAATGATAAATTTATAGATATCGCCGAACTGGTTTATTCTTGTCGTACGGACACCGTGTCGACACCGTATGAACACACCTGCATTGTACGAGGTACTTCGAGCTTTTTCTAAGCTCTGCACGACTTGTCTGCGATGTCAGTACGGACATCATACGATTGTATCCTCTAAAAGATCGTACGGGGCCCGTAGGCATGTGACCAGCAGCTACGTTACGGATTATAAAGTTGGTGGAATCGTACGGTTTTATAACGCCTACGGACATCGCACATATATGTGACTGAGGCATAAGTGTATGTTTCGCCCCTATTTTCAGTGCATTTTATCGTTTTCTAAGGTAATGACCTTGGGTTGATACCTATGCTGGTATCTATTACTTAGGTTATGACATTTATTTGATGCCTACCTACGCTTATACAGTACCTATGTAATCACGTCTCATATCACATCAATCAAATGCAACATTCTTATATCTATTGTTTTATATATATAATTCTATTGTTTCATATAATGATCAGAATTGTCGTCACTCACCAATATCTAGTTTTATATAACGTTGACTCCACTCCACCAGCTCATTTGAGAGATTGGCTGTAATTTCAATTTATTTACTCACCGGATCGTCTAGTGACAATAAATACTTATTTTGTACATGAACTCGCATGTTGCATGTAAAATTCATTCGGAAAAACGAGATTTGGGACAATACTCCATTTCTTGTTTATTTTGTAGAACCCAACCACCTCGGAAGTGTGCTCCCCACAATTTCTTTGGACCTCATTTGGTGGTGGTGGGATGAGTTAACCACCCGTGTAACTCCAGCTAACTGATACTAAGATCGAAACATAAACAGTACCCGCTGAATTTTGTGGGAGGAGCTTCAAATCGGGGCGGAACCCACACTCACTAGAGTACACTCGCTACTGGTGTCAATATAGCGACGACCGGGGATCAGTTCATTTACCATTATCCACTTTTTATTTCAAACTGTCCAACAGAAATGCAACAAGGCTATATGGAAAAGTATACATACATGCATGTACATGTCATTTTTCATGAAGCATTCGGAAGTAAGCGTCACGATTGTAAATTTTACATAGAATATCTTCCATAGTTAACCCTGGGTACCAATGTGATACATATTATGTAAGGTTAGGATCACATATTACTAGAAAATGTTACAGTGAATATATAAATTTCCATTCACGACGTTGTATAACTGAAATTTCTAAAATAGGTCTTAACATCAGTTATATTTAGAGAAAAAGATTCTCAGAATTGATCTTATATATATTTTACTTGATATTTTATATAACAAGAGTTTTCGGTCATCAGGTACGAATGCCCCTGAATTGGTGACGCTTGAATATCATTCTTTTACATTGCACTACTATTCATTGCCAACATGTTTTGTAGAAATATAATCATTGCATATTGAAGCAATGTGATCTGACAGAAATGTTACAGAAATAAAGGCAAATAATTCACAAATAAGGCTAAATAGATCTATGTGTCTTTGGTACTGCACTTCTCCTTAATGTCCTCTCTCACTAAATGCAATTTGAATGAACCAGGTTATGTGAAAATCACGACAATAACAAAGAAATTGTTTCTTAAATTATTTAGATACAGTATAATTTGTCTATTGAGGTCATAGAAGGGACTGAAGTAAATTTACAACAACGGACAGGTGACCACTATATTTATTTATCTAAATTTTCTTTTGAAACCAAAAGTACATGTTCTAGGTCATCGAATCTAGGATGCATACTGTTTATTATTATTACGTGTTTTTTTAACTTGTTAAGCGTTTTAAAAGTTTAAACATATTCATATGCATTTGAGTCCGGATTGTAACTTTATCAAGCATAAAAGGATTTAGGAATAACTTGGTACTAATGTTCAGCACATCTAGATGATGTATCGCGTACAACTACCATGTCACTACAGCGAACTACAAGGTCGCGCTTGGAATTTTAAGATTACTGAATCCTGCATATATGCACACATTTGTGTCTGGATGGTAACTCTGTCATTCATTGAAGTATTTTGAAATAACTTGGCACAGATGTTCAGCATAAAAAAAATATTAAGGCGATGTGTTGCATGCAATAACCACGACCCGAACTTAAAATTGAAGCAAATGGTCATGTTATCCTGCATGGAAGAATTTGAAACTTACGTGGCACAATTTTCGATCACATTGTGATAAAATGTCATATGCAAGTCCCATAGCAAACTAAGAGGTCTGACATTTAAGAATCCTGTGTATATGCAGGATTGTAACTCTATAATACATTGATTGATTTTAAAATGAATTGGAACAATGTTCAGTACTTAAAGATGAAGTGCGGTGTGCAAGTACTGGGTCCACACCTTGAAGGTCAAGGTCACTGATTGTGAGACACCTCTTTGGATGCATTCTTCACTTATGAGGGACTGCTCAAATCTTGTTCATTCTTCAGTCCTCTTATGCTTAGACCGTGTTTCGAGTTGATCATAAAACATTTTCTACAAATCCTTTTTAAATGAATAATTTGCAATCGTGTCCATAACAACATTTAATACTGACACAAATTATCTGATATCAAAATCTTCAATAAAATGAAATGTATCTTTAAAATTTGTTTTTAAATATATTCATTAATTCGGTCAGGCCTTCATTGAGTTCGTTTTGAATAAAAATCTACATAACGTTCAACATTATGACTAATTTTTCAGGGGGAAAAAAGCAAACATATCATATTTTTATGACATTGGATGCAGGACTTTGTTTTTTCTTAGAACAGAACACTATAAAAAGAGAGGCATATTGAATATCCAAGGTTAACAAACATTTAGCAATCTTTGTTGCAATACAGTCCAACCCTTTTAAGGACCACCTCCAGGAAGAAAACCGTGCATTATTAAAATCCTATAAAGACTCCTGTGAATTAAAACCACCTGTCAACAAAGATCACTTGAACTTTTTCGCAAGAATAGTCGTTGTTCACAGGTTTCAGTGTATAAGTCCCAGTATTCAGAAGTCCAGCTTTTGTAAAGATAAACAAATTCGAGATCACAGCATTTTATCCAATTCAATTTCAATGGACTTTTATGGAACGCCTTTACTGACTCGTGATGCATCCAGCATGGATGTCCTGTATTCGACTGAAACAAAACTTGATAAATTAAAATATTTTTAATCATTTCAAAAGTAAACAGTACATGCGGGGTGCAATTCTTTGTTGTTGTTTCGAGTTTCTTTCTTTTTCATTAACGAGTCTTTAATATGATAATTTCATTTCATTTTTTTGCATTTTATCATTAGCTAAATAATTTAAATTTCGATATAGAAGTCAAGATGCTCATCACGCCCTTGTTTTTGGGATAAATATTGATTGTTTTTTTATTAAAAAAATGTATAGCTTAATACTGGCTGTTGTCATTTTCTCCATCAACATAAAAATACTCTTTAAGTCTCAAACGTCGTGAAAATCTGAATATTTCTGCTAAATTCACTTTATCGTGACTTTTTAGCTTAGAGACAAAAGAAAGTCTTTTTCCTAGCAGAATATAATCGACATCAGATAAATTTTTGTTCGATAGGTTGATTACTGTCGCCTTGCCCCTGATGGCTTGTTTCCTCTTTTTTATTTTCCTCCATGATTTTTTTGTTTTTGGCTCGGACGAATCGCCTGTTCGTCTTTCGACAAAGATTTTTAGCAGTTTCGTTAGTTCTTGTAACGTTTTGGCTAGTTTTATCTGTTTTACTGGTGCCCCGTTTCGGGTGGCCTCCGCATACATTGTTTTGGTGCCCGGGGCTGTCATGGTTTTTGAATTTTCATTTTTGGAATACATTCAAACCTGAAAGACCACCTCTGAATAGAGACCACCCTGTGAATAGAGACCAGCAGGGAGATCATAATAATAATGTATAGTAGACACACCTGTGAATAAAGACCACCTATCAACAAAGACCACATTTGTAGCTTTCCAACAGTGATCTTCGTTTACAGGTTTGACTGTACATTTAAAATGTTCCTCTCCGCAACCACAAGGTCTGTTGCTTAACGATTGGGTGAGCGACTTTGTGTAGTGGACCTCTTCGAAGTTTTTTCAAATCATGTACCTGGTGTCAAAACTAGCCACACTCGGGGGTCATTGGTTTTCACATATACTTACTTATATAGAAACAATTTTAAAAATTCTTCTTCTCAGAAACCACAAGACCTAGAGCTTAGATATGTAGTCTGTATCATTGTCTAATTCAGATCATGTCCTTAATGTCAAATTGACTCTGCACGTGGGGTTACTTGGTACAGGAAAAACTGAAAGAAACATTATTCTGCAAAACCATAAGGTCCAGGGCACAGAACTTCATTAGCTGCCTCTTACTTCCCTAACAACCGGTGGTACTAGGGTGAGCCCATGTTCCGACATCAAGAAATATTGATTATTTAAAGTTTCTGTGAAAATTTATTCTCTAAATCTGGACGTTTTAAAAATTACCTTTTGACTGAATGTTCTTATTTCAATCCGAACTATATGTAGCTAAAATGTCTGTCCGCATTACCTTGTTGGCTTTTCATCTCCGAAACCCATTGTGTCATTTAGTCAAAGGTAAAGGTCTCAAGACCTAAAATCAAAACGGTCAACAATATATCGTAACACCTGTATTAGTATTATTAAGTCTGAAATAAATGCAGCACTACATATCGAAGTCTTTAATTGAAAGAGGTATCTCGTTGCTTTTCTCATGCATTCTTTAGTCCCATTATGCTTCGACATTGTTTCAAGTTGATCACAAAACGTTTCCTGTATACAAATACTTTTTTAATAGAACAAACTCGCAATCATGTCCGCAAATTATATAAAAGGAACTCTTTTTAAAACGACACCTTGTTAATACTGCGGAAATAATACGACAACAATTGGAGATCGAAATTTTTAATCTTATCAGATAGGTTTTAAAACATTGCTTTTGAATATGTTCATTGATCCGGTGTATGCATAGGCAAGGCTTAAATAAATTGTGTTTTGAATTACAATCTATTCAAAGTTCAGCACTCCATAAATGATTTATTTATCAGGCGAAAAACAATACAAAAAGAGGAATATTGAACAAACAATGTTCAAAAGCTTTTAGTAATCAGTACTTTGAGTATTACACAATACGTGGTACTGTTAGCATCTATTTGAATTAGAGACCTATATAGAGCAATAAGACCCATCTTCAGCTCATAAAAGATTGAATCCAACTTCGGTCCAGATAAACACATTTCAAAGCTGTTGGTCTTAACATTGAAAGTTGTACACATAATTCTATCCACTTAATTTTTAACTTAATGGACTTCTATTCATGTTCATAACTTTATAACCGATACTCGACTAAATGAACCAATATGTAAAACGAAACCTGATACATGTAATATGAACTTATCAAAGATACAACTCTTTTAAAATCATTCCAAAAGGAGAAAATGATTTACACAATTCTTTAATTGTGTTAAGAGTGATATGTAGGCATGTGCGTTTAGTATTATAGTAGTTGTTTTAAAAATGTAGTCTGGGCGTTCTTTGTTTTAAATGAAGGAGGTTTATAAAAGATAGGTAATTTCATGTTTTGCATTTTATCATTTAGTCTAAAGAACTTATTTGTTTCGCTGTTTTCATTTCATTTTTTTCATTTATGCAAAAGCAGTAAAGGTTTTATGGACATACTCTGATTTTTTTCATCCTAGGATGGCAATTTCAACGTTGTCAAATGTCTTGTCAAAAGCGCTTGACAGAGTCGGTGCCAACAAATGGTCACGTAAGAAGCACTACGAGTTTAGCATGCTTGCATGTATACAAGGCGAGTTTAAAAATATAAGTGAAGACGGTGTACACATATATCATAAAAGTTCAACCGTGCAAGCCTTTGGGAGTATGGTTGAAGGAACAACAACTCCTGAAATGGGATCGGACATTGACATCATCAAACTTTTGCTAAACGATGTTATCGAAAAAGATATTGACGACAAAGATGTTACAAATAGGAATACTGTTGGCGTTGTTGCAGACATGTTTACTCCACCTGGTTATGTAAAGATCAAAACAATCGAAAGGGACTGTTCTGTTTTTGAATATCTACTCAAAAAATGTGTTGATGGTTCGTGTTTCGTGATGAATGACTATACTGATAAATACAAAAGCGTAGCCAAACTTATGATGCAGGAGGGACAAACACAGAAAGATCTTGAACGGCACGGACCTGCTTTAACTTGTGAATTCTTACCAGCAGAAATTCAATCTTTTGAATCAGCAGACATTATATTTGCATTTCGTTGTAAGTCAGGGCTTTCCTTTACTAAGGATTTTTTCCATCGAACGAGGAAATACGGTTGGCCAAGTCAAGCGACGATAGACATTATGAAAGGTCAAGGATGCTTACTTGTTCCAAAAGGCCACAGTCACTGTGAAAGTATATATCAGAATCTGCATTGGAGGATTTCTTTTTCATTCCAGGAGCGACGTCTCATGTTAAACCTAAATAGTGCGCAATTCAAGTGTTATATTCTACTGAAACTAGTTAAAAAGTCTCATATCTCACCAATCGTTGATCTTACATCGTATCACTGTAAGACGGCACTATTTTACACAATTGAAAACACACCCTGCGAAGTCTGGAACGAATACAATTTGCTTAGCTGTTTTAATTTATGCTTAAAAAGAATGAAGAGATGGGCAAAGAGACATTTCTGTCCGAACTACTTTATTCCAGAGCTGAATTTGTTCGCTGGGAAAATACAGGAACAAGATATGTACAAGCTGACAGATATTTTATCAAGCCTAATAAAATACCCTCTAGATTTTATCTTGCGAATACCCATTGACAACTTTGGAAAATTAGTTCAATCGTATACAGATAAGTCATCAGATGGTGATGATATTGAGGTGGAAATAGATGCAAATGTAACAGTCAAGCAGCTCAGACTTCTGTCTGATACGACACTTTCTTTGTTAAGTGTCAGACAAACAATACTGCAGAAAATATCATTCAGGTGCGACAACATCAATGAGATTATTACCCGCCATTACAAATGGTTAAAAACAATCCACATATTTCAAGAAATTAACTCTATTGGGCCTTATACTCTCGACGGAGTTCAGTGGGCACTGCCACATGTTTGTAGATTCTTGCACTCTAGTGTGGCAAGTCATTTGGCTATAAAAGCAATCGAGACCGAAGACACTGTCATGAAAACCTGGTACTCAGTCACGGCAGCCTATCATTACTGGATGGGATTAGACTCTGACGCCATGTCAGGCAAATTGAAACTTGTAACAATTTTATTGTTTAACGGCCACCTAAACATGGAAACACAGGAGTCAAGTTATTGGCCAACAATTAACAAGCAGTCACTTTTTTCAATTTGTTGTTGCAAAGATCATTATCTGGCTAATCCGTTTACAACAAATGAATGGAAGCAGCACTTCTTAAACGACTCTCGTCAGGAATGGCTACAGCTCCGATCATTTCGTCTGGAATTGTTACAGCTGAATACATCCCAGTTCATAGAGAAGTATGTATCAGCGTGTACAATTTTCTTGCCAAGTGAGATAATGATAACACCTTATCCACTGAAGTTTGAAATGTATCGCAGCTTTGGCCCTATTTCATTATCCCTGGATGGCGAAATTCTACAAACTAAACGCAAAATGAGGGGCTCAGATCTCGACTATTGCGTAACTTTGGATTCCAAAATCTACGCCATGCTGCCTAGAATATACACCTCTGACGAACAGGAATTTGAAGAGACTTTGCAACAGCTACGTAGGTATTCCAGCTATGATTACTGTCCACATAGAGAAACTTTATCAAATATTTTAGGCTGGCTTGCAAGTGCAGAAGAAATCAACCTGTCATTGCTGTTCTATAAACAGTCTTGGGATTACACTGATAAACAAGAAAAGCAACGTCCACCTCATAAGAGAACAGAAAACAAAAATGCTGCAAAATGGCACCTAGCTTTACTGCTTTATAGAGTATGGCTAGAAAGAAATCAGAGGCATCCATCATGAAGAGATCATTGATAATCTATGTCAATACTTGCTAATGCAAATACATTTATATCTGAATTGCTGAAAGGTATCATGTAATCAGATGAACTCATGTTCTAAAGACAGTTACGTGTAATACATGATTGAATAATCCATTACGAATAAGACATGTATAATGAACAATCCATTACGTACAATGCATGTATAGCTCTAGTTCAAAAATAAAATAACGTATAATACATGTATAGTGAATAATCGATTACATATAATACATGTATAGTGATCAATCCATTGCATATAATAGATGTATAGTGAACAAACCTTTACATATAATACATGTATAGAGGACAATCCAGTACGTATAATGCATGTATAGTTAGTGAACAATCCATAAGCGGGGTTTAATCATTTCGAATTGGCTATGAAGGGCCTGATCACAGTAAGTAAAGGTGAAGCGCTACGAAACCAACGAGAAAATTTATTCTTCAAGTATCAACAATTGTCATTGTATCCTTGAAATATACCCTTTTGTATGGATTCACTTTTGAATTCCTTAAATAATATCATCGTAAAGAAATAGCTAAAATGTACTGAAACAATTCTTTCTACTAACTAGTATAGAAATACTATATACGTCTTCACATTGATGCACGTTTAACGAAAAAGATATATATGTATTGCTCGATGGACATCACATACTACACGACGAATTGCGATATGACCCGTAAAATATTGACAATGATTGTTCTATTCCACTACTTAAACAAGGGGTGATCGGGAATCAAAATAACTGTATTAATTATTATGACATAGCTTGTAGTAGTCAAATGAAAACAAACCACTAGGTGTTTAATTTCTATTTTGAGTCCAATTCATTTGTACAAAAAAAAAAAACTTGAGCTGCATACAGAAAGCAAAGCAGCGAACATGTAATAGTAAGGCGGGGAGCACCAATGAAGACATAATAAAGTAAGTTACCATTGCGCTCGAGATATGGTTTGCTTTCTCTTCATTTGTTCGCACGAAACGAATCCGATTTGTGTTCACCTTAAACTGTTCAGTTAATTCACGCTGTA
This sequence comes from Saxidomus gigantea, assembly GCA_032359765.1. Lineage (NCBI taxonomy): Eukaryota > Metazoa > Mollusca > Bivalvia > Venerida > Veneridae > Saxidomus > Saxidomus gigantea. The sequence goes on from JAUMHA010073310.1 coordinate 31,014, forward strand.
TTGCCGAATAACTATATTTTGTCTCGTTTTAATAAAAATACAAGTTGGTTGTGTGTATAAATGAACAAGACATATTATCATTAATAGATAGAAATTTCAAGGAAAAGAGGAGAAAACGGTAAATTATTTTTAAGCTCAGGCAACAAGAAATAATTACTGATAATTTAATAAAAAGAAAGTCTACATCAGAAAAGAAAAGAAATTGATAAAAGAAATAGAAATGAATAACAACAGGACAATAAAGACATTATCCATTATGGTTTATTATCCATTATGGTTTATGCTAATTCACAGCTGAAATTCATAATCAATTAAAATTGTTCAAATCAGAAACAGCAAAGAAAGAGGCATTGGAAGCACAATAAATACTTGGAAAAAAATATTTATCCCAAATCAACCCAGATAAAAGCGTAGTTCAATTTTCATCAACGATGCTGGACAAAACTCACCATTATAATCAACCGAGGCTCTAAACCAAATTGTGAAAACAGCTGAATTATGCAACATTGAAGAACATATGCGTGTACATGTACCACCATATTTCTTTGCAAAATCAAAGAATGAAGTTAAACAAAAATAGTCCCATACAAAGGAAAAGGTATACTCCAAGGACCAGGATTTCCACAGTGTCTCAACATAGTGTATAACACTGAACCAGATGATGTTGTTAACACTTACAAACTTATTATATGTATGACCTTGAAAATGGGGACCTAACTCTAGCAATTTAGGTAAAAACTGTCAGTGTTGAAAGTTTTTGGTGAAATTGGTGGAATACACTGCCATCACGGACACCAAAGATACTAACTGATATGAAGAAAATTCTGAAACACATGAACAAAAAGTTACATTATAATGTTATAATTCTTACAACTTTATAGTAAACATTGCATGATATAAAACTCAGACCAAAATCAACGAAACTGAAATGCATGTATAATACATGTAACACTCACAATACTGTATATTCTTAAACATACATATACTTCATATTTTATTTCTCTTTAATGTTTGCATTACTCATCTTTTCCATTCCTCTTTAATGTTTTCATTGCCCATCTTTTCCATTTGTCTTTAATGTTTTACATCTACAGGATGAGGAGAGTGTAAAATACTATTGATGTTTTTAAACATTGTATTTAAAATTTCATAAATTTACAAGTTATATTATTTCATTGTGTCGCCCTTTCGTAGAAAAGGCAATACACATGGATCGCTTTGTCCGTCCGTACGTCACAAAAACTTAACGTTGGCTATAACTTTGCCATTTCGTAACATTTCTTCATCAAACTTTCAAATTGTATTGCTTATGACAAAAGGGTCATAATACCGCCAAATTGTGTGGGTCAAGCTCATATTAGACAGAGTTATGCCCCTTTTTGTACTTGTATTTTGTCACAAAATTTTAACGTTGGCTTTTACTTTGCCATTTCTTAAGATTTCTTCATCAAACTTTCAAATTGTATTGCTTTTGGCAAAAGGGTCGTGATGCCGATTTGTTATTCTGACAAAGTGTAAGAGGGCGACACAAGTGTTCTCATGAACACCCATCTAGTTATCTTTCATACTTGTTCTTTGAAAAATTGATGTCATTCTATTCCGTCGCTTAAAGACAACTGAAAAGGAATGTGAAGTATGTGAGCAACAACAGGGAGGGGGAGGGGTAGATAAATGTTGGTAAATGACGCATATAACTAAAAAAAAATAATAACTTCTTATATGAAAAAATGAAGAAAAGTATGTGTTTTTAATACAATTTTAACATAATAGCGGTCAGTACATTGCTTAGTCTGTCTGTTTATCTAAGGGAAGTAACTATGGTGAATATTAAATTAACATAACAACTTATCATTGAAACAGCCATTAGTTATCTCCCTTCTGTTTACTTTTTTTTCAGTGCACTTTGAGAAAATTACATTGAATTGGGAGTGTACGCCACCATGACGTGAGTTATTTATTTGATTATTACAAAAAGATACGGCGCCAATGATAAGTTTTAGCTTATACAGGAAAATAATTTTAAAAAGATGTATTGGCCTGTGTATATGTTTTAGTAAAGAGAATATGTTATGTGAAAATGTTTAATCTGGATAACCTTTAAGTTATTCTAACATCCTGTATTACGAAAACGGATCCGTCACAGTATTTAATTTATTCTTAAGTATTAAAATAAATACACCCTTGTGACATCTATTTAAATATAGAACTTAGCAGATCTAAAACCTAAGTCCGAAATGTGGCATTGCTATCATATTAAGGGTTATTAAATAAGTTGTTCTTAGTGTTCAATTAATCATGTATTCGTAATAATTAATTAAGACAGCGGCCCTAGTGGCGATGAACATTGTAAATGTTTATGCTGAATAAAATTGTATTGTATTATTGTATTGATAACAATGTTCATTTATATTCCAAATCAATGGCCTCCCATTGGATATAAGTGTGTACCACTCTGTCTTACGACAAAACCCGATAACGTGAATTACAGGGAGTCAATCAACTTGGCCTTTGAAATTGATAAATTCTGATAAAAGCAAATATTACATTTTATATTAAGTTGGTCGATATTTTGGGGCATGCGTACATGTGGTAACATAAAATATTGCCTGAAACGATCTTGTTGCTTTATCATTTTAATTTGTAAAAAGTAGCCTGAATGAAGTTTTTGGTCTTGAAAAATGTCACCAGGAAGTACAAAAGAAGGGTAATTCATTGGTTTGTTGCATTTTTCTATTCAGACTTAAGTACAGAAAAATATAGAATCAAGTTCTAAAAACCTTATGCAGACTGTTTGTTATGTCTGTAAATACATTCAGACTTATTCGCCAACAAGTCACAACTTAATTCCCACTGCCAATATCTCACAATA
>JAUMHA010073311.1:0-11773 GCA_032359765.1 Saxidomus gigantea
TGAAAGCTCTAGGACAGTGTTGATTTGTCCAGACAAGCGGACAGTTCATGTGAAAGCTCGAGCTCTATGACAGGACAAATGTTTCTGTAAGCTCGAAGGTTACGTAGAAGCTCCAGGACAAGGAATATTGTGTCTCTGGAATCTTTGTTTCCTTGATTTTACAAAACTGAATACATTTGTTACTAAAGAGATAAAAACAAACAAAACAAAGCTTCATGTTTAAATTCTTTCCCTTTTCGTTGTTATCAAGTACAAACACTGCACCCTATTTTCAAGTCAATTAGTAAATGATTGAATATTTATTTTGGCACCGAGTTCTTTCATAGAATAATCCTAATAGAAATTCACTAACATATTCGGTATGGCGCTGTCAAAACAAGAAAGTATTTGCATTTCATGAAATATAATTAATCAAGATATACAATCATCATGAGGACCAAAACACAGAATGTAGATTAATGCCTGTGTGTAAATAGACATAAAAACATCGGCTTTTGAAGTTCAACTATTGTGATTTTTAAACAAACTAAATAAAACAATACAAACGTTTCCATCAAACTTCGTTATTATCAGACTTTCGTATAAATATGGTGACAGTATTTGTATTTCCGTAATGATAAAAGACTTAAAATTAAACAATGTATTTCCGTAATGCTCAAAGACTTAAAATTAAACAAAAACTATCTTTTAAAAAGATGGTTGGCGCGATTGAAATGGGTAGCTAGATTTCACTGTAAATTATTGTCAAGTTCTATCTTTATGCAGTAAAAAGGTACCAACTGTCTTAGGGTGAAAACAATTTGCACATTGATCGGGATACGAACCCATGCCCCTTCGCTCACACAGCTTACAGGTCGAATGCTCTCCGAACTGAGCTAAACAGCCGCTTACACATTTTCTCCTCAATTATGAATAAGTCCTTACCGTGACATGTGCATCAGGAAAGCAAACTTAATCCTTGTTTGTTTCTAGACATATTGACCGTCATTCACTAGACAAGAAAGTATAATAACATGTTCTTTACACTCCTAATTAACATTAGTTTGGCGGTAACAACATATTATGTTGATAGATATGAACTATTTAATTACTAAAATTATAAAACCATTCTTGAAAGACTGAAAATGCAAGAGAATTTTATTACCTTTTTCATGCAGTATAATCCAATTTTAAAAGGTGTCTTACAGGGTAAATGTTTCAATCCGAAAAATGTTATATACATTCTACTTGCCATTTCATTGCCGGTTGAAACTACCAACTTCCGGTCAAAAGCGGACTTACTTACAGGTTTTACCAATCTAAGAGAGGTCAGACCATACATTACGTAAAGCTAACTGATGGAGAGCATTTCACTAACTGTTAATGTTTTCGCGAGAATAATACAAGATAAGATTGATTTTGGCATGGAGTAAACACATGGTTAAAACAACATCAATATCACAACATGAGCATAATAACCATGACATGCGACAACACAAAAAAAGTGTAAACTCTTATTTCCATTGGGTACCTTTGTGTTGATGGCATGACATGGAGACGCAATGAATACTTGTTCAGTAACAGAATAATAAGAATGCATACCATATCACAATTCAAATATCACATATTGCAAATTCTACATTGGTACCAGCGGATATATGTAATGTACACTAATCATTTAAAACATTTCTATACTTTTATGTTTTGCTTTGCTTTCGCAACGTCAAGTTCTTTCAAAGTTAAAATGTATATAATTGCTCTCGATACACTATCTATGATGGAAATAATCGCATCTGAGATAAACAAAGTCAGCAACTGTTTATTATTCCCTTATACCACTTCAAAAACCAAAAAACATATAACAGATTAGCGGTGCCGTAAAACTAGCATTTTCAAACGATTGTTTGCAAATTCCTACCTAGATTTTGGCTTCTATTGTTGAGTCTAGCCTTAAGTGTTATATTTATGCATTAGTATGTCATTATTGAAAAATTTATTTTTTCCACGGCAACTGAGAGCGATGTCTTCAATGTGAATCTTTATGGATATGCTGCGATATCTACCATATTTGACTTCGTCACGCATACTAGTATATCTAATCGCCATTATATTCAACTGTAACAAGTTTATTTTTCTTTTGCAGTTAGTGCTCATCGAATATAAAATGCATGTAAGTAAATTACATTTTCTCGTGTGTAACATATAAATGAAACTTTAGCTTGAATTGATGTCCCTAATTTACATAATTTTGCGGCAAGTAATTGTCGGAGCTGACGCTTTCACTAACTTTATTTATCTATACAATACAATAAGGTAGTGTCTTGACCTGGTTGTAAGTATTGATGTAATGAACACATGATGTGCATGTAAAATCTCTTTAGGTGCTAGGATGGCAAATACACCTTCTTGTGATCGAACTTGAAAAGCATAGTCAATATAATTCACTGATACTATAAATGAGTACAATACATAACAACAAAGTCAATGTACGTGGATTCGGAGAAATACAATGTATTTATAAAATGTACATGTACACCTGTAAGGCCATTGTCACATTACCTAAATCTACTGTACATAAATACATGCCAGAAATATATATCATAGCATCTGCCCTTATGGTCTATTTTTGTCCTTTCTCAGTTTTCTACGTTTACTTTTAGCAACCATGCACAATATGTATTACACTTTACATTATTTACGGATACTCTCCCACTTTATTGATTTCATGTGTAAACAGTACCTTGCAATATATTAGAATAAGCCACAGTGCAAGTTCATACACCGGTGTATTCTTTTTAACTTTCAGTCAACTGTGTTCAGATAATACCGATATGATGTTATGGTACTTAACACTTTAATCTATTTCAGAGTAACTGGTTCCGAGAAAGTGACACATACGGCTCATACATTGATGCCTTGCCTCAGGAAAAACACATTGGTTCAGAAGTAAGACAATTTTATCAAGAAGTCTGTATTTAACTTTTCAAGATATGACATACAATTAACCCATAGAAATGGTTTTCAATTCAATCCATTTTATTCACTCAGTATGCACATAGGTACATAAACATGAGGCACATACAAAACATAAATAGTTTTCCTGGCAGCGCCAGAAGTGATGCAATACGTTTACGACCAAGACACTAAGTGAACTGGTTATTGCATAGTTCCTTGAAAACTGAAACAAGTATATAGCTGTTTCTTTTTTCTTTCAAATTAAAACGAATATTAAAAACATCTTTAATATTTTTTCGAGTCAACTAAGAAAAAAATGTTTTATCATTAAAATAATAGTTTATGATACATGCATTTGATTTGAGGCAACTCACGATATTTGTTCTTTATTTATTACCATGCTTTGAGTTTACGATATACCTCTTTCACTTTTTTTATTTTGTAATTCACTTGCCATTCTTATGTTGCTAACACCAGGGACATATGATGCTGCTGCTTTAGTTTATTTGTCACTACTCTGGCCTTGCTTTCTTTATATTGTTTTAATTCTGTTTTATAATTAATATAGTTTTGGTATTGTGGCAATCACTGTGCTATAATTCCTTCAAGAAAGGAATCTCGAGCAATTTTACATAATTGCAGAGTAAGGTCGGGTCACTTTAACGATTTATTCTGATTTTCCATTTACAACATTTTTTACCATTATACTCACTGCTTTTGATTAGATATGTTTTCGAATGAATAAAGTTCTTCAGTTTGCGAATGATATCCCCCATTTTGCGCTTGCATTATAAATTTGAGTTTACAAATTTACATGGAAAGAAAAAATATTTTTAATCCTTAAAATTAATCAACATATTGAAATTAAATGAAAGCGGTACTGTATTTGATATACATATCACACATTCGCCATTTATTATAATTTTTAAAATACGAACTAAGAATAAAATGTTTTGAAATCCTTTTGTTGTCAATGGTTACTGTATACATAAAATGCCATGAGTTTAAGTAGCAGGTGTACAATAAATAGCCCAGTAGTAATTTACTTATCTGTAATAAAATCATAAGTATCTTTAAATTATACTTTGGGCAAATGTAACTATTCACTTTTTAAGTGTTTCCATGTCACATACAAAGGCCTTGCACTCAAAACAATCGTTCGTGATAAAATATTGTACTTGTAAAACGAGGATCATAGTTCTCTGATATATTTACACAGCGTTTTTAAAATGTATTTGGAAACATTTTAGTGTCATTGGTTGGTTTATTGGACATCGCATGCACAAAAGGGCTATCTACTGATACTTAATGAAACATGTTTATTTATTTTGAAATTCATAAACTGGTAAATACTGTTTCAGAGATTTTTTCGAGTCAAAATAACTTTTAAAATATATTTTTTTACGAAAAGAGATAGACGTAAAATTATGATTAGAGACATATATGACTTGGGTTAAAAAGGCACACTGTGACGATTAACTTCGGATGAATTTCATCGTCGTATGTTTGCTTTTAAAGTTATAAATCAATTTCTTTGGAGAGGGATTTTCCTTTCATATACTGAACTGAGTATCTTCTATGAAACGAATGTATGCTTTTATGATTATATGAAAAGATCATATTTTCTTCTGCACAAGTTTCAATCAATTTTGTTTATTCTGATCAATATCATTTATTGATTTGATTGCTCGCCATTCACCATGTACTATGGTAACTGAACACACTTATCGGGCGCGAGAAGAGACTTAGAGGACGTAAATAATAAGACAGACATAGTTAACACTAATCTGGAATTACATCAATCTAAGACTTTATCCGATATATTCTGAAATAATATATAAAACTATGGATACACGTACACACAGACTCTCTGACCTGGAAAGGAGGAATCAAATTCACTCAGCTCAACTGAAGTTACTACAAAAAGAAGTGGATCACGTACAAACCGAGAATGACTATTTACTTACTTATGTGAAAAAGAGGGACTCACCATATGGCTTCCAACCACGAACCGAGCCGATGGATTCTGACAACAAAATGCAAGATGAAAGGATGTTTGCAGACAGCCGAGCGTCACGTGACAAAGGCGGGAGGTTTGGAGACTTTGCGCCTCTTACTCCTAGAAGTGAACATGGAACGCCTGCGCCTAGACCAAACGAGGATAACAAACACGATATGTTTTCGCCAAGGACAAAAGGTCACGACCATGATCACAGTAAGCACGACGAAAACGAAGAATCGCGAGGAAAGCCCCCACATTTAGACGAAAACTCTCCTGACTTTGATTACGATGAGTACCAGAGACAGAGACGTGCCAAGATTTACAGTTATTACGACGGAACGGCTATTAATCCGCATCTCTGGGAAAAGAAACCGAAACATAAAAAATATCCATGGTATGACCACGCGGTAAGGTGAATTTATACAATATCTATTACAATGTACTGTTAATCTGTGAAATACTTGACTTAAAGGGCATTTTTGAGCGAAGTGATTTAGAGAGAATGAAATAAGACTTACTTATACTAAATTTATCAGACATCGAACATTACTTTTTAGTTGGCGGTTTGTCCTTCTGTGGTACCATCGTTTTGATATTTTTTATAGATTGTATTTTAAAAATTAAAGTAAATTTCCCCATAAGCAATGTAGTCAAGTCCATTATTGTGCTTTATAAAAAAATATCTCAGATGAAACTTTATGCAAAATCTTAGTACAGATATTGATATTGACTTTTCACACTTTTGTGTATAAGGTATGCTACATTTAAGATACAAAGAACTGACCTGAATTATGATAACTAATGGTTTGTTTTTGATTTTAATGGATATTTGGTCACTTATGTTGAAAACATGTCAATACTAGTATAAAGAATTAGAATCTTTGCACCCTTAGAAGCACATCTCTACAGCAAGTGTGTCCAATAGAAAATGATTTGTTTGTTGGTAGTGGATGTGAGTGATGCAATAGTAGCAAAACGATATAGGTAATGCCTCCTCTATAAGACTTTGTGAGGAGGTCATCAAAAATGTCAGCAAGTTGTGCATATTGTCGTAAATACTTTTGATTAAGTCATGCGACATCTCAGTGTAAACATATATATTCACGAAAATATTGGCACAATATGATGGAAAGAATAGTTGAATATGTTAACGTTAAACTAGTTTGACTGGTGAAATAGATATTACTACATTATCCAAACTTAATCTGTATTCAAACATGCGGTATCGGGAGATTACATAAGATGTATGCTATCATGTCTCAAGACTCTTCGGCGGAGTTAGTGGGTATAACGGTATCAACGAAACTGTCAACTTGAGAGGAACAAATAGATTAATGAGATATTTTGAGAACATAAACATGTTAAAGTATGTTTAATGCTTGTGATACATTTTTGTTTTGTTTTAGTATCTTAAATTTGAAACGTAGATTCTACAAAAATCCAATAATATGTATCATCATCAGGACAACCATTTCACTTTATACGATTTTAAAATCACGACTATCACGAAAAAATATGAATATACCGGAGAGTTAACTCTCACCTCCCAAAAACATAAAACACAAACAAAAACAAACAAACACCGTCCTTCTTTATTAGATGTGAAGACTATGAAGAGTAGATTTATGTTCGGAAAGTTATTTTATTTGTATATACTTTCAGACCCATCCCTATCCTGGAGGATTCCTCATTATGCGCTTTGAAGATTCTGGATGTGAAGATTGCACATTGGCCTTAAAAGCCCAACAATCTATTTGTCGACATGCTGGAGGTTACTTGATGGGTATAGCAAGAAAGTCGAGAGTAAGTTAAAAGAAAAAGAAAATACAGTGTGTACACTTATTTTCAATGATCGTGTTATGGCACAAAAAATGTGACAGATAGATACACCAAACTAACCATTGATTGAATAGAATAGTTGTATTAAGAACAATATTTTATTGGTACCAATAATAAATCTTAACTAAAACTAAAATAACTTTAAACACTAGAGAATTTGTTCTGTATTCATTTAGTAATGATAGAAAGTGTCTATAATCGGGCATGTTTATAACTTTGCCTGTGGTCAGATTATTTCGTCAACTTCATCTTAACTGAGCACTTCGTGCCAATGGTAAGCTTTTGTGGGTGATGTTATAGAAATGGTGTTTACGACGCAATTTACAAAGATTCTTCAAATGATATTGATCTGGCATAAATCATGGAACGCTGAGTTTGGTCAATTTCTATGTTATGTACATGAGGAAATCTTTAATAAAACTGGACTAACAGGACTTCGTAGAAAATTATAGCCTCTAGTTTGTAATGCAATAGCATCCTCCTCCTCGTGTATCCTTACAGGTTTGAGCACGAAAATCGGGTATTCTAAATTCTGTTAAATAAATGATTTGAGCAATGTTTTGTTGAAGTAAACTTGAAATGAGGTGATAAAACATGTGGTCTGCAGAAGTTTTACCAATTTGAAAAGTTTTCTAACTTACTTATGTGTTAAAACTTCTATCCACTATTCAAAATCTTTAATCTATTCCGCTATAAGAGAGTTGTATTGTGAACTCTAAAAATCATTTACTACAGTTCGCACATATTAATTTACCTATGAAAGTAATCATAGACTCTAGATATTTGTGATACTTTATGCACCTTTTCACAGATATTCGTGTTTGAAAATGCGCCAAGTAAACAAAGGAACTGGACAGTCTCAAGGCAGCAACCATACAAAGACTGCTTGTTAACAGAAGATGCACTGGCAGTATTTTGGTTCACAAAGACAGCTTCAGGTTTCTTTGAAAACTGTCATAGAAACAAATTCCGGGATCCTTGCTTTCCGACACCAAATGGCTATGAAGCTGTGTTTGTTCCACTTCTCTCACCACCGACAAGTGAGTACATCAATGCATGTCGTTACGCAATCTCATAATTGCACTGCCTTTACAGGCATCTTTCAAGGTAGTAGCATGAGCTGAAAGCTATATTCGTCATCACGAAATACATAATGTATTGTAACAAAATGCGACAAATTTTGTGTAACTACTAGTTTTGTTTTTTTATAAATCTTATTTTTAATTTCCCAAAATCTTACAAAGATTGAACTACAGTTCAGTGTAGTTTGCCATTAGAAATAAGTTACCACATAAAAGAAGTTAAAGAGATAGTATATAAATATTGTAAAGATTATTACTTTTGTTGACACAGCATATGACCAGTCTTCAGTTATTTTGACACATCTAAACAGTTATATTGTATTCTTGCGTACAACTATTAATGAAGAGAAAATCGCAAGGATATGCAACAATATAGCAGTTCCGGGGAGTTTATTTCTAAACCAAAATTTCAAAAGGATACGAAACAGTCTCATACAACGGCATCGCTTTACTATGTCTGTCCCCTCCACCGTCCCCGCTCCGCCCAAAAAAGAACGGAAGTGTCTGCATTACATCATACCGATACAGATTTCATATTTATATAATGATAATGAATATAAGCTCGGGTGGTTCTGACACAGCTCAACAATAATTATTGTGAAATGCAAATAGAAACAGACCAAGATTAAACACTATTTAAGAAAAAGTTAAATTGTTTGGTCGTCATACTGTCAAAATATTTTGCTCATTCAAGTTGACATATAGTAGTTTTGATAAGGATACAATATATAAGTGTATCTTGTAATATTTAAACTCTCGCAAACATTTTAGTAGCTACGGTTTATGCATCTTATCATAATAAACGTCTATCCGGTTAATTCATTTGTTTCATACATTGTCTTTCTTTACATCGTTCAAACATGCACATTTAGAATTACATGCATTTTATACTGTCATATTTCTGTGATCACTCTTTTATAAGGTGTGTGCTTTATTTAATGAAAAAGAGTATATATGTAAGCTTTCAAATACCTAGCATGGTTACCTGGAGAAAACCAATTTAACGGTGCGTCACAAAGAATTTAGAATTTCTAAGTAATTTGAAGCTATCTTGTTCTGTTGAGACATTCGCTTTTGTCTACTTGCACATGAAGTGCTACCTTCTAGTAGCTGATTAACATAGTCGGCTGTTTAATTCATCTTGTGTATTTTTTAAAATATCTGTATGGCTGTCTGCAAACTATTCAGATGGTTGAACCTCATTTAATGTAAGAATGTACGGATCGCACACTTAGATGGTTCTTTACTATAATTATCTTTAAGGAGTTGTCTTTCTTGTACTATTTTAATGGAATATTCCTCGCTTTCAGAACCTCTCAACACATTTTTCTGCGTAGAAATATTGGACGCAAGAAAGTGCTCTATAGAAGATATGACTCAGTTTGAGGGAGAGGTGCGCAATGATATGCTACGTGTCTATCCAGACTGTCATCCCATGGTGGTCTCCTCACTAACAGGAAGAGAGGTGTACAAACCAGGAATGTTGATAAGCCCGTACAGTAAATTTTACATGAGTAGGTTCGAATCACAACGAGACGTTGACAACATTTGGAAGTTAGGTAATACACATGTTATATATTTGGCACCTTGCATCAACCACTTAATAAAAGTTAAGGGAACCAACTTTGAACATTACTGTTGAGTTAACTCAGGCATACATGGCGCTACATGTCTTACTTGTGTACGGAAATTAATAATATGTAGTGTATGTAATACTATTAAAAACACAAATTTAAATAACTACGAACAACATTTGGCTAAGAAATCTGTTTTTTTTATACTCTGATAACGTCATTCCATTGTGTTACACAACATATAAAGCCAAACCGTTTGTTATTTTCTTTGATGCATTCAAGTCTGTAACTTCTCGCTGAGTAGCATGTTTATTTAACTTGTTCTGAATTTTCCTCCAGTTTGGTTGACATTGCATTCTCTACATCTTTTACTAGTAGTTACGTAAAAACATTTGAAATGTTTGACAAGTTGTGTGCTGTTAAATTTCTACTGTATGTTTATGAGAAATGTCTTCTTCCACGATTTGCTATAGTATATTTCCTGTTTGTTGTGTGTTACTTAAACTTTGCTCTATTCGTTTCGATTTGTCAGTTTGCAGGACTGAAAGTTAAGACTTGTTTGTTTTTGCCTCCATCTAAGATATGTCAGTACAAACAATGTTTGTTTAAGATTGTGTTTGTAATTTGCAGACTTGGAAGACTTTTCATTATTGTCTGTACATATATATATTCATGTTTATGTCCATATAAAAATCATAAAATGTCCGCATTTATTGTTATAATTAATTTCAGTATATATTCATATCACAAACATGGTACCGCAGTAATGAATATTCAAAACTAATTAGGATTTAGTAGTAAAACAGTCGATTGCAAACATTTTCAATAAATAAATAAATAAAATAGATAATTAGATTTAACCATTATACTGCACTATTTTTTCAGGAATGATTCAAGCACTGAAGCAAAAGTGGAGACTTACAGGACCAATCAATGCGTTCTCGTTTACAATTGACACAGCTGTGTGAGAACACTGAGAGTAGTTTGTCTTGCTGTACTCAGTAAAACGTTCACATCTATCTGTTATTTTTATACAGTTTTGATGCATTTAGACTTAGGAAAAGTTTAGCTCGCATTTATAAGAATGAAAGGATGGCGATAGACTTCATTTGGTTATTCATTGTACACCCTCATAAGATGTACCGTGAATGCATGTATAAACGTAGGCATGAAATTTCATGGATGTTCATAGCACGCAATTTTCTGGGACTTTAATTCGTGGATTTCAGCGTTTTTTTGATAACGTTAGTGCCGTAGGTTATTTGCTTGGCTCTAAAATGCGTGTGTCGACTAATCCACGAAAAATAGTGCAATTAGAATTATGTTATTTTGTATGATAACTACAATGTGCGAACATTGACGATTAAGAGAGCACCAAACATCCAGAGTAAAAATAAAAAAAAACCCAGCAAACATCATGAAAGCACAAGTAATACTTATACTTGTACGTCCTTGATATACAGTATATTATATTATTGTTAAACGTAGAATATTTCGTTTTCATGTACATGTATGTAGAATTGTTAATTTATTGAATAAAGTTATCAGTTTATTTACTTCTCGTCGTCTTTAATGTGTTACACATAAAGTAATTTCTTACCGGTGTAAATTTTACATATAGTATTATACTATTATTTCTTATTCTTCGAGAGAAGAAAAAGGAGTCAAGTATATTATCAAAAGCGTTAAAAGTAATATATGAGTAAGAATGTACAGAATGCTATTTAAAGTTCTAGTGTACAGGTTTAGCTGAGGCGGTTATGTATACGGCACGTCATTCAATTTCACCATTGCCATTTCCTTGTCTCTGCTTTCGTTGATTCTCTATAAAGAAGAAAACATGTTGTTTCTTTCTCTTTTATATCTGAATGGAGGGAAAATGTAAAGCAAACCATTATACACTTATGAAAATACAGCATGTAGGCATTTCATAGGTACTGTCAAAATGATAGTTTACTAGTATGCATGCTGACTGACATGGGTATACTTATTATTCTTCACAGTATACTAGCGGAAACAAGTAACACAGAAAGAAGCACTACCACTGAATGTGATTTATGTACCGAAAGGGGGCTTTAAAACTTATTTTGGGCTCTTTCAATGAGGCGTACATGTATTAATCAAAGCTTGAATACATTGGTGTAGCAGAGTGAGGGCTGAGTTGAGACACAATGCGTTTCATTCTAATCCATAAATGATTTGGACAACACTCTTTCACATGGTGCCTTACAAATGTTTAATGTCTGTTTGAAATCCTATAAATACTATAGCGGAATTACACTATTAGGGTTTTCATTATTAAGAGTTTCGTGCACTTTTGAACCGAGGACATGCGTGGTCTG